>JBBPNM010000229.1:0-12523 GCA_038090895.1 Boletus bicoloroides
GAGCTCATACCAAGTACTAGATACCTAGATTTATATAAAGTCAAAAAACTGTCCAAATGAGTTGTTGTTTTAAAATGGCTGCCATTTTATCCAATCATGTTCAAATCTCTTCACCCCTAGACCAGTAAAGAGCCAAGAGTCCACTCTACATTTCATATACTCATATATCAAGATGGACATGAGGAGTTAGTATGGAATAATGCATTTAGTGCAAAATGATCAAACATGTGGACAGTTTTTTGAGCCACTGTATCCCTAACTCAGGGGTATGATTAGTATCTATGGGTCAACTACTTGCTTCAAGTGCTATCATACAAGATGACAAAAGCTCCTTCATATACTATATACAGATGGCATGCTATTAGCACCTTTCACTCCATCACCTCATGACAAAGCCCATATGATTACTTATGACATCATGCACAAGTGACTCAGACATCCTTCTAAGGATATTTTAAAACATGCATGTGATTATACATGCAATTTTTCTTCATCTATTGAGTTTCCAAAGGGGGACATCATCTGTCCAGGCTGCATGAAAGGCAAAATGCTGGCTTGTGCCTATCACCCAGATTCTTATCATGCAAGTCAGCCATTTGAGCTTATACATTTGGAGATCAAGTCCTTCCCCATACTTTCTTATCACAAGTATCAGTACATTATCACCTTCTTTGATGATTTTACATCCTATGGGTGGAGCACCATGTTGTACACCAAATGTGCTGCATTATAGGCTGCCAAACAATTTCTTTCTATGATTAGCATCCAATATAACACAAAAGTTAAAGGATGGATGTCCAATGCAGGAGGAGAGTACAGATCCAAAACTTTTGATAAGCTTCTTGCCAACAATGGGATTACTGCATATCAGAGTGCCCCACATGTTCCCCAATAGAATGGTTGTGCAAAGCACTCTATGTGAACCATTATGGACAAGTCAGAATTAATGTGTCTACAAGCATGCATCCTGGAATCTTACTGGGAATTCTCTTAGGTCCACACTGTATACATATACAATAGGACACCATTATGGCACCATGATTGGCAAACACCCTATGAGAAGCTTAATCAGCAATCTCCTAATATTGGGCATCTTCACATCTTTGGCTGTAAAGTGTACATATCTCTACTAGCAGATGTCTGTGCCAATAAGATGGCCCCTAAATTGGAGCTTATGGTGTACCTGGGTATTGCACCTGATAACAACAAGAACTTCTTGTTCATGCATCATCCCAACAATATTAAATTTATTTCTTCACAAGCACTTTTTAATGAGCAGTTGTTTTGTGCACACATATCAAAGCTCCAACTATTGAGAATGATGAGGTTGATCTTGATATCCCTGCACTTGATGGCTATGATGATGACCTACCACCTGCTGCTGCACCACCTTCTCATCCACCTCAACCACCTCATTCATGCATGTCTGAATATGCTGCTCATCCCCTCTCACCTCCAGAAGGCCACACAAGGCTGCTTCTAAGCACTGTCTGCCTGTTGGAATCCCTGCTGTACCACCAGCACCTGTTTGCCACTCTGGGCACAAACATTGTGTGCCTCATCAACCTGGGAATATTTACAGTGATGATTGTCATCTAGTCAATCAGCATAAGAACATCAATAGAGACAAAGCTTCCACACCTTCCAGAAGTAGGATTCCAGGATCTTTTCCTAATGCTGCACCCTCTAATATCTCAGTACCTGATATGACTGCCACCAACCTCTGTGAGAATGAAATAGAGCACATTATCAGAGAAGGGAGAGGTGTACTGAATACCTACCTTCTGTCAAAGGTGATCCAGCTAGATAACACAACAATGGACCTTTTTAAAAAGCCAATATGCAAATGAATATATAGGGATATCCACAAACTCCCTGCAGATGAGATTGCTGAGTGGAAAGCTACATGTCATAAGTAGCTTGAGATACTAGACAAGCATGAGAACTAGCATATGGAAGCTGTCAACATTTGAAGCACTTACTTATATGGCAAATTAAATGAAGAAATCTTCATGGAACAACCTGAAGGGTTTAAGATTCTTGGCTCAAAGAATAAAGTCTTGTGCCTTAAAAAGGCACTTTATGGTTTAAAGCAAGCTGGTCTCACCTGGTGGAATGCCCTGAATGATTCAATGAAAGAATTAGGCTTTGAACAGATTAAATCTGACCCAGGTATCTTCCTATACAAAAGAAAAGGCTCTCTAATGGCTGTAGCCATAGTCTATGTAGATGATGCTGTCTTCTGTGGTCCTTCTAAGGCCATCATTGACAAAATCAAGGAACATTTTGTAAGGACATGGAGTGTCAAGATCTCAGTGAAGCCACTAAATTCCTATACATGCATATCAAATGACATGGCCACAAAATCTACATTGATCAATATACCTATCTGAATAAGATCATTGAGTGCTTTGAATTGCAGAATGCAAACTCCCCTCCTACACCTCTCCCTCAGGGGTATTACCCCATTTGCAATGATGGGCTGGTAAATTCAGCACTATGTATCAAGTTCCTAACCATTATTGGATCTTTGCTTTACATCATGATTGGCACTTGACCTGATATAGCATATGCTATCACAGCAGTATCAAAATATTCAGCTAATCCAACCAAAGAACACATTAGTAAAGCACTGTATATTTGCTGCTATCTATTAGGCATACCAAATGCAATGTTATATTTCAATGGTGATCAGGATCAAGGCATCATTGCCTTTACCAATGCAAATTGGACATCCAATCCCAATAACTGCAAGTTCTAAACTGGCTGGTTCCTTAAACTAGCCAGATGTATCTTCTCTTGGCACTCTTGTCAGCAGCCTACAATAGCACATTCATCTACAGAGGCAGAGTACATGTCCTTATCAGACTGTGATGAACAAGCATTTTGGATATGCCAGCTTCTAGGTGAACCTGGATACAAACTTGGCCCAATCCCTATCTATGGGAATAATCAAGGATTCATATTTATGGCATCTAATGTCTAATGCTGTCACAGAGCAGTGCAGTAAGCCCATTGATATCTGATGGCATGCAATACATAATTGGATTAAAGATGGCCACATTAAGCTATTCTTCATTGATGATGCATCCAACCCTGCTGATATGTTCACTAAGAACCTAGGATGCATAAAGTTTGAAGAGTTAAGGCAGAGTCTAGGATTAGTCATACTCTGAGGTCACTTGATCATTTCTTCACTCCATATTGCTACATTCTTTACTGTATGCTCATGTGCCTCTAAATTGGCAGCAAAGCAAGGGGAAGTGTTGAACTTCATATATGAAGTTCACTCCTATAATACTTAGATTATAGTTATATGAGAATATATTACCATAATAGGTATATTATAGTCATATATAATATTTGAACTCAACATCTGAGTTCTAATAGACACTTGTTCTATAACCACTACCATCAATAACAACAACAACTGTTTCTCCCTAGAAATCATCCATTAGCATGTGAGTTATCCTGTATACTACATTGTATGTTCAACACTGTCAGTTCAAAGGATTTATGGAGACTTACCACAGTATTGGCAACAAATCCAGACCAATTCAGATAGCAAGTGTGAAATAAAATATTAGAATTGAAATGGATAGATAATCTGACCAAGGACAAGGGTCAGATACAAAGAAAATGCCCTAGAATAAGGGCCAGAGATGATGACAAGGCCTAGGACAAGGGCCAGAGACTGAAACAACCAATAACCTCAAGGATGAAACTTGGGCAAGTCAGATGAAGCTACAACTAGAAAAAGACTTGGTGTTACACTTGGGGTGTAAGTCCTAGTCTTGAAGTGCACACTCTGGAGTAGTGCAACAACTCAGAGAGATGAGGGCTGGTCTCACTTCCTAAGTTCACACTTAGGCAAGTGGATGGACTAGAAAATATGCTGGATTGTGTAGAACTAGCTGGGGAATGGAAGTACAAAAGCGAGCCTTTATATACTGTAGGGATCTGTGCACAGACCATGCTATGCAAACAGTACTAAGACTAAGGTGTCCATAAATGGGTGAGTGGGGACACGAGGCACAGCTCTAAGAGAGAGCTGCCTAGAAGTGGAATAGTGTCCAAGATAAAACAAGTCAGAGATAAGACAAGTCAAAATGAGTCACATGGGCAACCATATGACGTTATATCCATATGTAGAGGGAGAAATGGTAAGTCCATAAGAAGAAGAAAGAAAAGAAAGAAAAACCGTAACATTTGGAAGAGTACAAAGGTACTATTGAATCTATCTTGCTTGGGTTATGGGAAAAACCAAGAGAACTTGACTAAGTTCTTTGGGCAGCATCTTTGGCCTTTATATACTATTCTACTTGTATGTACATGTATGTACCAGATCTACCAATATGTATTGTATTAGTCCATATCCTGTACCTGTGAGAGTGAGGGTGAGTTATAGTGGTAATTAAAGGAATGAGGCAGACAGCCTCAGGAAAGGAAGCATGCAGAAATTGAGAAGGCTGTGGCATAGCCATGACATAGAAGAGAAGAAATGGAAATGAAAAGCATAGTCTTGTATAGGGTGGAGATGAATATGGGAAAGAGAAGCTGTGTAAGGGGTCTAGACCAAAGGGATGTTCGCATTAGTCACATGGAAAAAGAGATAAGACAGTGTCTGTGCAATAAGATAATTGCTGCACAACAAAAATGACTAAGTCTGTAAAAGGGGCATGAGTGTGTAAAAGAAGATGGAAAAAAGAGGGAAAAATAGAGGAAAAAGAGTGCATCCATAACAGAGACAAAGGAAATCACTAGAGTGTGATCAAATGTGGATGAAAAGTGAGATATATTCTAAAATGCTAAGTACAGGATCTTATAGTAGGTACAAGTATGTGGATCCTACTAAGAATTGTACCATGAAAAGGCTAATTATCAAAATAAACAATTCTGACAAGTTCTGATGAGTCTGGATTGGTTCCAAGACTTCAGATTGAACACAAAAATAGTTAGAATGAAAAATAAACACTCAGAATGAAACAACAAAGAGATATTGAAAGTTAAAAAGGCTAAAAAGGTAGAAATTACCACTCTACAAATGTAGAGAGCCCTTGGCTTCTATAGTGCATATTCTAGCAATGGTAGACAATGGTGCAATAATCAATGCACTTGACACTACCACATACAACAGCATAAAGCATAGACTTAACAAGCTAAGTCCCTCTCAATGAACCCTTAGGTGTTATGATTCCTTATTTAGCGCTATTCTTTTTCCTTGGACTATTGTTTCTTTTCAATGATGACATATTTGTTTTTGCTAATCATCTGATACCATCATACAATTACTCCTCCATCTGATATCATTGCTTGATAACTCGTTCTTGTTTACTTCATTACTATTCTGCATTATTCACTTACCTTCTCTTTTGCTTACTTTATTCTTCACTATGAGCTGGCCCTAAACACTAGCAGTATGATATATAAGAGAGCTTTAGACAGGTATCCCTCTTTTTAAACTAGTTCTCTTTTGACCCCTTGACCCCCTTGGTTCCTTTGTTCTCTTGTCTTTGTACCTTAGTACCAGCAATCCAACTGGTCTATCTTTCCCAAGCCCTTGATCATACCTTATAAGTCTCTACTTGCACTTCAAGCAGGTAGCTTGTCCTTGTAACAAACTCCTTGATTCTAGTGGCCATCATTGCCAGAACTCCTTGATGTCACAACAGATGTCTCATTGCTGTCTAGAAAGAACCTAGACTTAAGCCTTGAACTCCAACTTGACTCCTTGTCCTTCAAAGGCTATGCTTGCTGCCTTACCCAGGTCCAAGCATAACAAAAAAACTAGCATTATTCCTAGGGCTGCCTCTATTGCAGGCCCTCTCTTACCATTTCCAACCTAGCACCTCCATGGGCTAACCTATACCAGCCCTTCCTTTATCTGTCCAAGAATACAGCACCTACCTCACCAGCTGCACCCAGACCACCCCCACCACCAAACCCACCCATAGCTCTCTCTGCCAAAGAACTTCACCTTGGAACCCCAGAGGACTATGATGGCAAGGAAGCAACTTGCCAAGCCTGAATTAGGTCCATCAAACTCTATCTCCTCACCAATAAGGAGATCTATGATACTAATCAGAAGAAGATTGCCTTCACCCTCTCCTTCATGAAAAAGGGATCTGCCCTAGGATGGGCAACAACCCTCACCTTTGATGCCATCAACAACAAGAAGTTTGGGACCTTTGCCAACTTTAAAACCTCCCTCATCAAGACCTTTCTCACCACTGACCTTAAGACAAAAGCCCTTGCCCACCTCCAATCTATCACCCAAACCAAGGACAAAATCCTTCCTTACATCAATGAATTCAAAGTTGCTGCCCATCTTAGTAAGACAGTTGACCAGACCATCCCCATCTCCCTCTTCACTGAAGGACTAAACCCTGCACTCATGCATTGCATCTACTCTATGGACTCAGTGCCCACCACCATCAATGAATGGTACACCAAGGCAGAAAGGTTCCAAGCCCAATAGAACCAATCCAACCAGGTTGTGTCTCAACAAACCAAAGACCACAAAACCCCCTCTTCTTCCATATGCCCCTACCTTCCCTCAGCCCCTGCTGGGAAAGCCAAGGACCCAAACACTATGGATATAGATGCCATACATGTCAGGAAGCTCACTCCAGAGAAATAAAAGATTTGCATTGAAAAGGGTCTCTGCTTCCACTGCCAAAAGACAGGACACAGCAGTACCAATTGTCCCATCTTCACCTCCATCCCAAAACCCAAAGTCCAACATATCAACAAAAAAGAAGAACTCCCCCACCTCCAAGAGATAGATGATGATGATGATGGAGGAGTAGCTAAGGTCACCTTCTCTTCCAAAGACCAGGATTTTTAAAACAGGAACTTCATTTCACACAAAGTTCCCCCTTTTTGACATGTGCCCCTGTAATAGTATCTTGTACCCTGAAGGCAATGAGAATCCCTCTATAACTCATCACCCCTTTATACACATTAAAAGTCATCAACACTCACACCTTGATTGACAGTGGTGCAGACATCTCTTGCATTGGCTGGCAATTTGTCAGAAAGCACTTCCTCTCCACCACAAAACTTGATGTTCCTATCAAAGTATGAAACATCAACCAAACCTTGAACAAAGACAGGGAAATCTATTTCACCTGCACTCTCTTCACCAATAAAGAAGACATTGTATAGAAGCACCTTTTCCATATCATATCCTGTGGGAGGGAAAATGTCATCCTTGTACTTCCCTGGCTCCAAATCACCAATCCCACCATTAATTGATCTTGCCAAATCATCTTCATCTCTGAAACTTGTGACCAGTTCAAAGATCTTTACTTGATACACACCACAAATATGGAATGCCACAACGCCTATTTTCAAAAACCCCTACACTGAATCCCTAGGCATGTTAATGTGGATGCTGTAACTGACCAATGCCTTTATGAGTTTCTACACCATGAGACTGAGGACCAATTCATCAGCCAAGGCAAGAGAAATCAAACTCTCCATCAGATCATCTAAGAAGCTCCCACTTCATCTTAGAATCTCTGATTGTGGCCATACTTACCACCACCATGGAACTCACTACCACTGCAGAAAAAGCAAAACCCCCTGTTGTTCTCCTCAAAGAATTCTCTGAATTTGCAGAGGTCTTCTCCAAAGAAGCCACTGACCATATCCCCCTATCCTGATTTTACAATCATGAGATTAATCTTGATGAGACCTTCGTTCCAAAGATTGGGAAGATCTACCCATTATTCCCAGATAAGAAGAAGGCTACTATAGACTTCCTTGAAGAAAACCTGGCCTTTGGAAAGATCTGCCCTTTCAACTTTTTCCAGGCCTCTTTTTTTTTCTTCATCAAAAAGAAAGATGGGAAACTCCACCCTTGCCAGGATTACTGCTACCTAAATGAACATACCATCTGAGATGCTTACCCTCCTCCTCTTATCTCTGACCTTGTCAATAAACTCAAGGACATGAAACACCTCACCAAGTTTGACATCCAATGGGGATACAACAATGTCCACATCAAGGATGGACATCAGTGGAAGGTAGCCTTCATTACCCACAAAGGACTATTCAAACCCACTGTTATGTTCTTTGGTCTCAACAACTCCCCTGCCATATTTCAACACTTCATGAATGACTCCTTCTAAGACATGATCACTGAAGGATGGCTTGTTATCTACATGGACAATCTCCTCATATTCTTCCCTAATGAAACCACCCATGTCTGAAGAACTTGTCAGGTGTTGCAGCAGATGAAGGAATTGGACCTCCACTTAAACTGGAGAAGTGCCAGTTTGCCTCCTTGGAGGTGGAATATCTTGGCATGATAGTCAAACCAGGACAACTCACCATAGATCCAGTAAAACTTGATGGAATTGCCAGCTGGCCCACCCCTACTAAAGAGCACCTGGTAAGGTGTGCAAGTGGTACTTAGCATATAAAGCTGCTTAGTAGAAATGGAGTCCAAGTTCTGTTTGGAATTTGGAGAACTTAATGTGTCCCAAGTTCTTGGTGAACATATCTGCAGGATTTTCACTACCTTCAATGTAGTATAGCTGCACTTTATTATCTAGCACTGCATCACAGACAAAATGGTACTGGATGTCAATATGCTTGGTATGCTTTTCCATAACAGGATTTGGAGCCATAAAAATGGATCCCTGGTTATTCCCACAGATAGGAATGAGTTGTTCCTTGTATCTGAGTTTGTGAAGCAGAGTCCAGATCCAGATAGCTTGGCAGCTGTGATCCAAGAGTGCCATATATTCAGCTTCTGTACTAGACAAAGTGATGGATTTTTGTGTGTGTGATGACCATGAGAATAATCTGCCTGCAATCTTAAAGAAGTAGCCAATTTGAGAATGGTGTAAGGTCAGATTAGAGCCCCAGTCAAAATTGTGCAAGCCATTATTCTGAGTTTGAAGTGACCATCATAATCAAGAGAATAGTTCTATGTTCCAATTAAATAATGACAGATATACAGCACTTTGTTGAGATGGTCCTCAGATGAATTAGCAGATTGGCACACTAGTGCTGTAATAGCATAAGCAATATCCAGACAGGTTATGAGACTCAAGTACAGCAGTGATCCAATCACCTGTTGGAATCTGGATTATAGGACAGTGTTCAGGGGTTCCATATTAGATATTGAATAGTATCTGGCAGGAAGTGGTGTGGGCATAGATTTAGCATTAGCCATTTCACAGTGCTGGAGAACAGTGTTGAGATATGTGGATTGATTGATAGAGATTTTGCAACCATTCCGGCAGATGCACATGTGGAGGAATTCACACATTTCACCTCATTGTCTACATATATGATGGCTATAACCATTCAGGAGCCTTTCCATTTGAACAAGAATATTCTGGCATTGGATTTGAGGTGCTCAAATCTGAGTTCTTTCATGGATTTATTAAGAGTCCACCATCAGGCTGATCTGGCTTGTTTTAGTCCATAAAGTGTGTGTCGAAGGTGTAGGACCTTATTCTCTTGTCTAGGAATTTTAAAGCCTTCTATTGAGATACAAAGATCCCAATGGCACAGGGGCAAGAGAGATAATGAGAGTCTGGTGGGAGACTCACCAAATTATAGAATGTAGGTTGATAGTCAAGAGTAGCAGTTGTGAAACAAGTGCTAGGAGTGGATGAATTGAGTATTGAACTCAAATGTCAAGTAAGTGATAGAACAGAGAATACAAAACTGTTATTGGGACAGGCTGTAGGGCTGTCCTTATATACTGAATCATCTAAGGTTCAAAAGGAGCTCAAACTCTATGAAGAGATAAGAGCTATAACTGCCATAGGCTAGTTATCTATAGAGGACTAAATATAGTGTCCTAAATATGTTATCATTTGTGTGACTCAGAATAAGTCACTGTGAGTCAGATCAGCTAATTATAGCTATCTCCTATCTATAGTACTGTCATGTGTGTGAACATGAGTAATATGAATAGCATAATAAGTCCAAGCTCTAGACCAGGTCTAGAATCATGATCAGGAATAGAATATCAGAAATAGAAACCATAATTCTCAACACTTCTCCTTGTTGCTTATGTTATAAATACTTGATGAGATGGAGTGCCTTTCTTCCAGTTTCAAACTTCAGCTTGGCAAGATTCTTTGTGAAGATGTCAGCATATTGCTGATCAGTTGGAACATAGTAAAGTTTGACTTCTCCAAACTCTACTACTTCATGGATATAGTGATTAGAAATACAAGTGTGTTTGATATGCCCTTCTTGAGCTGGATTCAAAGCAAGGAATATTGTGCCTTGGTTATCAACACATATAGTAGCTCAAAAAACTGTCCACATGTTTGGTCATTTTTTACTAAATGCATAATTTCCTAATAACTGCTAATCCTTTCCCAAATATATTGGTATATGAAATGAAGCACCAACTCCTGGCTTCCTAACTGTCCATATCTCAAGACATATGAATAAGATGTGATGAAATTGCAGCCATTTCAAAACAGTAACTCATTCAGACAATTTTTTGACTATAATTGTATCTAGGTATCTAGTACTTGGTGTGAGCTTCTTTGGCCTTGATAACTGCTTCAATCCTTCTAGGCATACTTTCTATCCATTTCTGACACTGCTCCTCATCAATCTTTCCCCACTGCTCTACTACTCTTTCCCATAATTGATGAACTCCTATAGGGGCATTTTCATAACCTGAAAGGCATCTCTTAAGGTGATTCCAGGTGTGTTCAATGGGACTAAGGTCTAGAGATTGTGCAGGCCAGTCCAGAAGCTTGATTTTCTGTTCTTCAAACCATTTTTGAGCTCTTCTAGAGATATGCTTGGGATCATTATCTTGTTGAAAGATAATGTCATCTTCAGGAATTCCAGATTCCTGCATGCTTTGCAATAGCCCCTGCTCCAAAATGGCCACATACTGTTCAGCATTCATTCTCCCCTCCACCTCACTCAAAATCCCCACCCCATTCCACCCTATGCAGCCCCATATCATCAGTGAACCTCCTCCAAACTTCACTATACCTTGGACCTCTCTAGCGATTAGTCCTTCTCCTTTCTTTTTCCACACATACTCTTGCCCATCTGACCCAATTCTATTGATCTTGGTTTCATCTGACCATATAACCCTCTTCCAGTCCTCCACAGTCCAATGCTGGTACTTGAGAGCAAAGGCTAATCTCTTTTTCTTATGACCACTGGAAACCAGTGGCTTTTTCTTCTTTACCACAGCCTTTAAGGAGGCTTCCTTGAGAGTATTTCTGACAGTCTGAGGACAGACAGGAGTATCAATGATGGTGTTGATGTATTTAGTAGCATGAACAGCATCCTTGGCCTTGCCAGTAATAATTTGCTGGACAATAGCTCTTTTGTTGGTAGGAGTAAGCTTGGAAGGACAACCACCATGAAGCCTAGTCTCCTCTGGGTGGAGTTCCTGAAGAACCTGGCATACTGTAGACTTCCCTAGGCCAGTTTGGATAGCAATTTTCCTAGAGGAAAGCCCATGAGAGGAGAGAGAGATGATATTATTTCTTTAAAAGATGAAAATGGGTTTCATAGTGATGGTGGGAAAATAAGTATGGAATGATGGGGTTTATATATGGTGTTTGACACTCAGTTACATAATGGTAACATAATAGAACCTTTACCAAATGTATGTAATCATATTACAGCATGCCAGGGTCCAATATATGTAATCAAAACTTAAAGTCAAAAAACTGTCTGAATGAGTCACTGTTTTGAAATGGCTGCCATTTCATCACATCTTATTCATGTGTCTTGAGATATGGATAATTAGGAAGCCAGGAGTCAGTGCTTTATTTCATATACCAATATATTTGGGAAAGGATTAGCAGTTATTAGGGAATCATACATTTAGTAAAAAATGACCAAACATGTGGATAGTTTTTTGAGCCACTATATCTTGCTTAATCAATGGGGGGGGGGGGAAAGACCAAGAGAACTTGACTGGGGTTCTCTGGCAGTACCTTTGGCCTTATATACTAAACTACTTGTGTGTATATGTGTATACCAGATCTACTAATACATATTGTGTTAGTCCATATCCTAGACCCATGAGAAAGAGGGTGAGTCATAAATGGTGATTAAAAGGGTGAGGCGAACAGCCTTGGGAATGGAAGCATATGGAGATTAAAGAGGTTGTAGCATAGCCATGGCATGGAAGAGAAGATGATG
Source organism: Boletus bicoloroides (assembly GCA_038090895.1). Classification (NCBI taxonomy): domain Eukaryota; kingdom Fungi; phylum Basidiomycota; class Agaricomycetes; order Boletales; family Boletaceae; genus Boletus; species Boletus bicoloroides. Next base: position 12,160 of record JBBPNM010000229.1, read on the forward strand.
GAAATAAACATATAGTCTTGTACAAAGTGGAGATGAATATGAAAAGATGGGACTGTGCAAGGATTTAGATCAAGGGGATATTTCCTATTAGTCATGTGAAAAGGAGATAATGAAGCATCTATGTGATAAAATAATTACTGCACAAGAAAATTATCTAAGTCTGTGTAGTGTTACAGACATATTCTTTTTCCCCTATTTTTCCCAAAATTTTCTTGTCTCATCCTATGCACTTATTTTCAAAGTACAAGGGTACCTTGAAGTGAAGGGACAAAGGAATAAGAGCTCAGGTGTGAATACTCACCTGGTGAAGGTAAATGATGGTTATCACCAAGAGTAGGCTCTGAGATATCTCAGGTAGATGAAA
>JBBPNM010000230.1:0-12510 GCA_038090895.1 Boletus bicoloroides
CGGGCGCAGGGTATCCAGGTCGAGGAGCCGCCAAGGGAACTGGGTGGGCGGGATGGGATATGCCACCAGCCATAACACCGGGGCCGGTTTGTGGATTTCCTCTATGATACCTTGGGAGTGGATGTGATTCAGTGATGCGAAATGACGTGCTGGTCGACATACATGTTATAGGCTGTTGTTCGTATCCGGCCCTGCTGGTTCTCGAACTCTGTTAGGTTGGGGAGGGTATCTGAGTCGTATGGTATTTTCCAATTCCTAACAAGGATGGACTGATGGTATCAAGCGAGTGGAAGCCCAGTCAAACTGACGTTTTCCGAGGCAGCGAGTGTCGAGTTTGAGCCTGAAAACGGCTCAGAGACTCAGAAGATTGAAATGGCAGACAACAAGTTTGAAAGAACAACTTGAAATGAAACCAAGTGGAGTTGGTTACCGCCAATCGTGAGACTACGACACTGGCAATCAAGAAGCAACATCGGCTAGCAAGGTTACTTCCTATTACTCCATTATTCTCGACATGACAAGGTCCTACTACGTTCAGCCCCATTCGATCCCCCGTCTTTTCTTCCGAGCTCATCGTGTTGGACGGTGACGAACCAACGCCCCATATGAATCTGATCAGTGTTCCGCTCATATAGATCACGTGGCTAATCTTATTTGGCATTGTTGACGCTCTGGCGCGTCGCGTCGCGCGCGCGCCTCTCTCCCTTTCTCTCTCTCTCTCTCTGCCCTTCCTCTCGCCATGGCAAAGCGAAAGAATATCGTCGACAGCGACGACGATGCCCCTACGTTATCTCAGGCCTCCAAGCGCGCCAGAACAGAGGACAGTGACGATCTCTCTCAGATTCCCGCTCCGTCCCCGCGACGTGAAAGGAAGCCAGTTATCAATGGCAAGGGGAAGGCCAAGGTTGAAGAGCGTGACAGCGACGAGGACGAGGAAGAAGACCTCCACCATGATGAACAGCCGAACGAAGAGGAAGAGAAAAGGTTCGAGGAGGACCATGGTGAGGCTATCCGTCGTAAGCTCGAGCAGCGTCGCAACACTATTGGTGTACGTGGTTTCACGTTTATTGTTGCTAAATAGCTGACGCAATCTGCTGAAGAGTATTGCGGAACATGGTATTATTGAGTCTGTCGAGATGAAGCAGTTTATGTGCCATCCTCACTTGACCTTCACGTTCGGTCCTCAGGTTAACTTCATCATCGGTAAGCTGCTAATTCAGCCAGTCGCACAACAATCACTGATATACATTGCAAGGGCATAACGGAAGTAAGTTTTACTAGCCCTCAATTGTTCTAGCCCATCACTGATCGACTTCCGCCCTTATTAGGTGGGAAGAGTGCCGTTTTGTCTGCCATCACGATCGCTCTTGGTGGCAAATCCAATTCCACTGGGCGTGGTAGTGGACTCAAATCATTTGTTCGTGAGGGTCAGCAGTAAGTTGTACGATGGTTCCTCTGTCCTATTGCACAAACACCTTTGCGCAGCAAGGCAGAAGTCACTATTGTGCTGAAGAACCAGGGTGAAGAAGCTTACAAGCCCAAAGAGTACGGGAGAGGTATCGTCATTCGGCGTGCTTTTACGCGGGATGGATCTTCTTCGTGGAAAATCATGAGCAAGGACGGCACCCTCATCTCCAACAAGAGAGATGAACTAGCTGCTATCTGCGACCATATGAACATTCAGGTTGATAATCCTATGAATGTCCTCACTCAAGGCAAGGTTTGGGTGATCTGGGGTATTACCGGCTATTTAACAATATTTATAGATGCTGCACGCCAGTTCTTGAATGCTTCTCATCCTTCTGACAAGTACAAGGTTCGCGTTGGTTCACGATGTACTGACAACACTATTCAAGTATCGTCCACCAGTTTTTCCTTCGTGGGACGCAACTGAGCCAGCTCAGCGAGGAGTATGATACTTGCCTAGACAATATCAACCAAACCAAGAAGTTACTTCATCAAAAGAAGCAGATCCTTCCGGACCTCCGCGCTTCCTTTAAGGAAGCCACTTCACGCTTTCAGGAGGCATCTAAAGCCCGCGAACAGCGATTCAAAGCTGATGAACTCAAGAAAGAGCTTGCATGGGCTCACGTAGCTGCTAAACAAGTGGCAGGTCTTCTTATTTTCTCAATATTGTGACGCTGTCAATTTCAATCATATAGGAAATGGAGGGGAAGTTTGAGGATCTGGCCAAGGCCGAGCGCCGTCTGACGCGAATCGAGGCCGAAGTTCAAACCGCAGAGGTATGCCACCCGTTTCCAAAAACTATGTTATAAATGAACTGGATTTCTCTCCGTTAGGCGCAGTTCCGACTTGCTTCTCAAGAAGTTGAGCGCTATGAGAAAGACCATTCCGAACTCGGGAATATCGATCATCTCAATGCTCAGCGTAATGAACTTCAGGAGAAAATGCGAGTGAATAAGAATACGCTTAATGACTTCAGAGTGAGTGTCATCCAGTAGCCTCGAGTGCTTTTTTTGAAGGTCATTTTCAGAACGACCAAAACGCAATGAACTCTAGCCTGACAGCCCTGAACAGGTCCATCAAGAATTATGACGAGAAAATTGCGGAGGAGACTCGCCGCTTGGAGGCTCATACGCAGGCGAAGCGTGATGAAATTAATCGTCGTCTCGATGCTGCGAAAGAAGCCGTTGCAGAAGCCGATCATCGAAACAAGCAGGTTATCGAACAGAAACGCAATGAACTTATCAAAAAGGATGAGGTCAAGTCCAAAGGTCAGGCCGCTGAAGGCAAGAGACAGCAGCTCCAAGACCGAATCACTGAATGTCAGACGATGATTAACAAGTGCAAAGAGCAAGAGAAGAACAGTCTAGCCCCTTACGGTATTGATATCAAGGGCGTCTTGCAGAGTATTAGCAAGACGCATTGGCATGGAGACACCCCCATTGGACCGCTTGGCTTGTATGTGAAAGTCAAGGATCAGAAGTGGGCACCGCTGTTGAGGGCGCAATTAGGAAACTTAATGACGTCTTTCGCGTGTACGCATGCGAAGGATCGATTGCAATTGAAGAAAATTCTTGACCAATCAAAGAAGTACTTCTGTTCGTTCGTTCTCCCTGCACCTATGATGCTAAGTTGTTTGCTAGCTTTCACGCTAATGTTATCATCTCAGAAAGGGATTTATTCGACTATACGGGTGGTGAGCCACGTGGGGATGTCCTCACTGTCCTGCGTGCTCTGGACGTGGGTTGTCTCCTCAAATAAACTGATGATAGTAGTGACCTCTACCGAGACAGGTTTCCGACCCATATGTGCTTCGAGTTCTGATCAATTCAGCGAACATTGAAAGGACAGTGCTTGCGACAGATCGTAAAGTCGGTGATGATATTCTCAAAAGCCTTGGCGGGGGTGGTGTTGCGTGGACCACCGATCACATGCGAGTGACTAGATATCCGTACGTGCCTACTGGTCTTTATCCCATCCATCATTCACCATGGAGGAATTAGGGAGGGAGGTGGCTCGTCTATCAATCTCCCGAGGGTAAAGGTCAATGATCCACGGCGCATGCTGTTCACGACAAGTGATCTTGCTGCACTCCGGTAAGTGTATGCTTTAATTTCATGGCTAATATTCTCACCCTTCCCCGATAGCGATTGGGAGAAGAATCTACAAGCTGCTGAATCAGAGTACAAAGTCATCCAAGCCGAGATTAACCAGTGCCGTCAAGTCTATGACAACGTTTTACGGGAGATTGAGATGCTTTCCGTAAGTCGTTGAATATGTTATCAGGACGACATCATGACAGTGTTGTTTAGCTGTCAGAGCGAAAAGCCCACGAGAGTTTACGAACGGCAAAGACATCACATGCTCAACTCCAAGAAGAGGCCAATGAAGAAATGCCAGCCGGAATCTCGGGATTACAGAATGCAAAAGATGTATGTATCTAGCTGATGCTGTTCGTTATGTTCGTGTTGACTTTCCACCACTTACAGGAAGCCGAGGGTGATAAAGCTTCTATATTGGAACAATTTGCCGATCTCGCACAGCGGAAAGCCATTGTTGACGAACAGCAGGCCGTGCTTTTGACAGAAATGAATGGTATCAAGCAACAGATTCAGAACTTTGAACAGCACCGCGGTGAAATCATGGTTAGTACGCATCAACGTTTGCCGCCTGACCTAGCTTAAGATTGGCTTCGGTGCAGGCCAAAATCGAGGGGGCCGTGGGAAATCGACTGGAGGCGCAAAAGAACCAACAATTTTATCAGACGAAACTCGAGACCGAGAGAAAAATGGTTGTTGACATTAATGCTATCGCAAAAACTCTTCAGGAAGAGTTTACTAGCTGGTCGGAACACGCAGAGAAGTATTGCGAAAAAGTCGAAAATCCCCGAAAAGTGGCCGAGGTACAACGTCAGCTCGATTCAGTTCAAGCAGCGCTGAAAGCACGAGAGCGCCGGTAGGTTTCATATTTAGAGTGATGGTCTTGCATTGACTTAATTTGAAAGACATGGTGCGAGTATTGAGGAGATGACCATCGAAGTAAACAAGGCAAAGGCCGATCTGGACAATGCCGAACGTGATATCCGTAGCCTTTCCGCTCTCAACCACGTAATATCATTTTTGACTTTATATTCGGGTGACGCACTCACGAATTTTCCAGGCATTGAGGAACTCGCTTTTGATTCGCCTGGATAGGTGGCATGAGTTCCGACGTCACATTGCTCTTCGTTGCAAACTAGTGTTCCAGTATCACCTCTCCGAGCGGGGTTACTATGGCAAAGTATTGTTCGACCATGTCAATCAGACGCTACAGCTCAAAGTTCAAACTGACGACCAAACATTGACTCAGGGGAGGGATAAAGATCCTCGGGCTCTTAGTGGTGGTGAAAAGTCGTTCTCGACTATCTGTTTGCTTCTATCGTTGTGGGACTCCATTGGCTGTCCGCTACGCTGTCTTGGTAATTGAGCACCCTTGGTTCTCCGCCGCTGTCATCTAACAAAGCCTCAGATGAATTCGATGTTTTTATGGATGCTGTCAACCGCCGCATCAGCATGCGTATGATAGTATGTTAATGTTATTCCACACCATTCCTTTGTCTCACTACAATGGCAGATTGACACTGCGAATGCATCCGACAAGAAACAGTACATCCTGATCACCCCCCAGGATATGGGTAATGTTCAGGTTGGAAACACTGTTCGGGTGCACAGGATGAGTGATCCGGAACGCGGTCAAGGCACCTTGGCCTTCAGTTAAAGAACTGGTCGTTTTCTTCCAACCTATCTTACTCCACGACCGTAAATGGCCCACTATTTCTCTGTCTGCTGTTCCATCATATTCCTATTCTATTCACTTGCACGTTATTTTACGTTTTACAATCCCCGCAATCAGGCTATGTGTACATGTACTTAGACAGGTAAAACCCCATCATTCAATGCCAACGTTCACCAATGAATTAGCATCGGGTCACATGGTGGAAATCTCCCCTAAGATCCCTCTCGAAACTCTGTCTTGCCTACAGCCCAACGTCTCTCGTTTGCACTGTCGACTCTACCACTTTCACCCGCCACACCCTCACCGAACTGCTCCACACTTTCTCCCCGACGCTTGCGTCCAGGTTGACCGTCATGTCTCACTTCCTTGCTGGACATGCCTTGTACGGGTACCCCTATCCCTTCGTACACATCACGGGATGTCGCTCCAAGAACTGTGCTCTGGGCTGTCAAATAGTCCGCTTCATTATCTGCAGAGGCATCTTGATCGACGACAGTATTGAGCAGGACAGGGCTGCCTTTTGGCTGACGACCTTTGGATGGTCAGCAGTGGAGACATGATCGCTAATTCCGAACATGCACACCTTCGGGCCTGCCATCGACGATGCCTTGGTTTCCGGGAGGGGAATGCTCCATGTAGTCGGTACCACGAAGAGGGTTGTTTCCCTCGAGGGAGTGGTGGTGTGTGTGATGCATATTTGACCAAAGGTGGTCTCCAGTTGCAAGACGAGTTTATATACCCCCTAAGAGGACGGCGAAGTCATATCACGTAATCTGGGAGTAAAGGACACATGAAAACGATTGGTTGCATTCGATGGCGTCGACAACACTGGATAAGAACTACATGACAGCGTTGAACCCGCTAGTATGATATAAGATACCTTTGGTGTCTATCCCCGGGTGTGCAAGCGCCTGCGTACTCAGTCAACGAGCTTCTTGCCTTCATCCCTAAATCGCTTGAGCTCTTTCCGCCAAGGCTCCCAAACTTCTCCGTACTTCTTGACAAGGTTGGCAAGCTCTTCTCTCTGCTCTCTCTGTATTGTATGTGAATAAGTTGGGTAACGTGTGGGTATGGACTTGTGACTCACCAGATTCCACGGCTCCTCACCGCCGTAAACATCCGTGAACAGATCACGAAGGTCGCTCTGCTTGAGTGTTTCTGCCCGCCTGAGTGTAGTGATGACATCATTCTTGAGTTTCGCTTTGAGCTCCTCTTCTTCTTTCTCATCCCACCAGCCTCTCGACTCCATGAAGAGCCGGAAACGTGTGATCGGGTTATCGATTTTCTTCCAATTCTCGACCTCTTGTCGTCCACGGTATGCAAATGAGTCATCAGACGTCGAGTGGTGGCCAACGCGGTACGACATGGCTTCGACCAGTACAGCGCGACCGCTTTCGAGGCATCGTCTACGTGCTTCTTTGACGGCATTGAAGACCGCCAAGACGTCGTTACCATCCACCCTGACTGTTTCAACACCATATCCAGGTCCACGTGCGGCTATTCCATCGCCATGATACTGTTCATGCGCAGGTGTTGAGATTGCGAAACCATTATTACGTGCCAAAAAGATGGTTGGAGACGGTATCGTTGAAGCAAGAAGCATTCCTGCGTGGAAGTCACCTTCGGAAGCGGCACCTTCACCAAAGAATACACAGGCTACATTCTTATCGCGCCTTGCCGGATCACGCTTGAGTGCAAATCCAACACCGGCTGCTTGTGGTATCTGGGTTGCAAGGGGAGACGAGATGGTATGGAAGTGATGATCAACAGACCCAAAGTGCTACGTGAAGAGGTTAGTGTACAAGGTAGGGTAGATGGTATGAAATTGCAAACCATGGGCATTTGTCGACCTTTTCCACCCTTGTCCTCGTGATTTCCAAAGCACTGGGCCATTGCAGCATTAATGCCAAAGCCTCTCCATAAGAGCACACCCATTTCACGGTATTGACCTGTGTTTGTTGATAATTGAGAGATGGGATACAACAAAATGGCCCACCTAGTACTCTGATGTGACGTCAGAAGGGTGCAAGACCAAAATGGAGAAACAGACACACTCATCATCGTTGGCCAAGGCCGCGGCGGAGCCGATTATAGTAGCTTCCTCGCCATGCTATGAGAATGATCACTGAGGGAACTCTCAAAGATCGATGGTAAATGGCTGACTGAAGTCATCTAGGAAGGGTTTCATTCAGATCCGTCTTGGGAAATGGGCGGGTGCAGGTGACGTACATAGAATGAGATCTTGCCTTGACGTTGGACGTTGTACAAGATGTTGTCCATCGTCGGCAAAAGCTGCATGTTTTCATATCTAGATGTCATGTTGGATTCGTCACGCTAAGCGCGGGCACACAAACGTACAACTTGCGAGCAAACTCTGGGGTAATCTAGATGATGGGATGATGAGCGACGCAGAGCAGAGGTTGAGAGAAAGGGAGACCAACGTCTGGTAGCTCTGCCCCTTCAATAGGAGCGCCGACGCCATCTAGCACTCTGTAGGTAGGTATCTGGCCTGCTCCTTGGGTGACGGAATTGAAGAACTCGAGCTTTGAGGAAACGGGAGAACTCGACGCGGGAAGTACGCCCTGATACTTTGGATGAAACGCATGCGCAGCTGTTGCGAGCGATCTGAGGAGGTGAACTGGAGGTCTGAACATTTGCGGATCAAGTTGTGAGACTCGGAACTTGGCCCATTCTATGCATTAAGTACGTCAAACACGTCTCAGGATCCTTCCGCTGGTAGTTTCAGTGCCTCCTCCGCTGCCTTTCTTCGACCTCCCAACAACAATGTCACATAATCTGCACCACCCAAAACATGTTCTCCCTCCTTGGCTTTGGATTTCAAGCCAGCACGTTTCTTGGCCGACCGAACAGATGACCCCACCATTTTTGGCTGGGTAGTCGACGACGACGACGACGACGCCTTTTTCTGAACACACGATGGGTGTACTGATACATATGAGAACGGGGTCGTACTTACGACTCGTTTGTGTAGTTTTGCACTGTGACCCATCGAGTCCAATGAGTTCAATGAAAATATTCCCACGAATCGACCCGGGTTGAAAACGGTCGACTCTGTTCACTTCTTCTTTTCTTTTCTTCACGTCTACCATGTCTCTCCCTCAGCCCGTCCCACCCTCTTGGAAGGTTCGTCTCCGTCTTCTCCCCTTTTCCCACTCTAACCTTCCTTTCTTCTCCAGGACCTCGGAAAGTCCTCCAATGACTTGTTGTCAAAGGACTTCCCCTTCTCCGGCACCTCCCTCGAAGTCAAGACCAAGACACCCTCCAAGGTTGCCTTCAAGGTCGCCGGTCTCCGTGACTCCAAGACCCAGGGCATCACTGGTGACCTCGAGGCAAAGTATGCCGACCCCAAGAACGGCCTTGTCTTCACAGAGACCTGGACAACCTCAAACGTCCTCAAGTCTCAAATCGAGCTCGAAAATCACATTGCCAAGGGTTTGAAACTCGATCTCAACACCTCTTTGATCCCCGACAAGGGCTCAAAGTCCGCTCTCTTCAACGTCATCTACAAGCAGTCTGGTGTTCACACACGTGGTGCCCTCGACGTCTTCAAGGTCACATTTCATTCCGTTTCGCTTCCACCTCGCTTCTCATATCCTCTCTAGGGTCCCACTTTCACCGCAGACACCGTCTTCGGTCGTGATGGTTTCCTTTTTGGTGCCGAGGCTGCTTACAACGTCACCGAGGGCAAGATCACCCGCTACGCCGCTGCTATCGGTTACAATGCTCCCGAGTATGCCGTCACCCTTCACGGTCTCAATAACCTCAACTCCTTCTCCGCGAGCTACTACCACCGTGTCAGCCCCGACGTCGAAGCTGGCGCCAAGGCTGTTTACGACACCAAGTCGACAACCTCGGGTGTTGCGCTCGAAGTCGGTGCCAAGGCGTATGTCTGATTCTCGCGTACTATACATCATTCACTGATCCTTTTCTTTCTCTTTCTTCAGTTTCCTTGATTCGGCCGCGTTTGTCAAGGCCAAGATTAACAACTCAGGTGTCCTTGCTCTTGGTCTGTCTCCACACCTTTACATACAGTTTCACATAACTCACGACCAACGTAGGCTACACTCAGACTCTCCGGCCAGGTGTGAAAGCATCGTTTGGTCTTGCGCTAGATACTCAACGTCTGAACGACGTTGCTCCTGCCGGCCCTGCCCACAAGGTCGGCGCCTCCATCACTTTCGACGCATAAAATTATCCCATAGTGACAATAATCGGATGTGTCTTAATGCAATCAATGTTGAAAAATACCCAGTTGTGAGACTTGAATCCACGGACGGTACACTGTCAAATGCCATCTAACTATCGCTCCTGCGTGCGTACGATACAGTAAGTATCATGCGAATACATCATGAAGCCAGGTTTCATAGTCAAACTCTGGCTCTCCAGCTTCATTCTCAGAACAAGGTAGCACCTCCCGTAGATAATCGATCGCACTAACGGGAAGCTGTGCTAACCTCATATCCAGCTCGGTCACAAATGGCTGCGAGTGGTCCTAAAGTTGACCAGCATCATCATGACATTGGATACAACTCACCTTGTCCCCCGCAATCCCACGGAAGGACTCTCGAAGCTGTTCGGGCGAAGTTTGGTCTTCAGTAATATCCACCTATGTCAATTGTCGTCAGTCCTTGAAACAAGCTACAAAGGAGTGGCGAATGCATACCAAAAGATTGATGAAGGCTTCAAACGTCACTGCCCCGTAGTCTTGGACCAGATGATCGTAGATATACACCAAATCCTCGTCCTGCTTTATTTTCGAAATGTCATCCATCTGCATGACGAGTGCTGCGCACCGTGTATATGATGCCAAGACTGGCTAGAGCTGCACTAAATTCCGACAGTATGAGAGTATTGGTTTCGTCTTTGTCAAAGTACCGGAACGTGCTTTCGAATTGTTCCAACTGGGCTGGTGTCAAGTTGGTCATGTTCCTCGATACAATCTGCCGGGCGTCAGCACGCTTCACACCATGAGTGGGCGAGAAGAACTACACGCCTGGTTGTCAATGAAAGAAATCTTCTTGGCAATGGCTTGAGTGACGAGTTCGAGTTCAAAGTCGAGGTCTTGCCAAGTAAACACAGTATAGTCGTTTTCCTCGACTTTGGCTTCAGTACAATCATTCTCGGCCTTCGCTACACGAGCCAGGGCATCGGCCAGACCGGGAACTCGAAGTTGTATCTTCCGAACTTGCTCTTGCTGCTCCTTCAGGGAGATAAAGACCTTGGTCAAACAAAGAAACCGAAGGAAACGGCATGGTAAACCTGTAATGGGCCCTCGACGCTAGCCAGATCAAGCGAGACACCATGTAGACGTTGCGAAACGTCATTGGCGAGGTCTGCAAACTGTTTCCGGAGGGATTCTTTGATCCTAGGAAGTATGAGACATTGCAGCATAATGTAGTGGCACACGTACTGTCGTATTTGTGCATTTATTGATCGAGAACGCTTTGCCTCTGAATCCAGCAGTTCATTCCATGCGCTGTCTATATCCTAGAGATCTTGAGTGAGCGTAGGATAAAAAAGGTTACGGGTCTGCCAACCGAGAGTGCAAGTCCAGCAGGAGGGACATATTCCCTCAATCCATACGTCCTCAGTTTCGTTTGGATATTGCCAAAAAGAGTGGTGACATCTTGTCGTTCTGTGACCCAAATGCGCTTCGTCGTTTGCTTATATGTTGCAAAAGCTGAGGACTGCCCCTTGGCGTCCGCGTACGTGCCAGTGAATCTGCTTGCCCTCCACTGTTCTTGGACTTCGGCCAATGCATGAAGTAACTATAAATGACAATCAGACCGAGACGAAAGAGATCCGGAAAATCCAGCGGACATTGCGAGCTCTGCGCTCATAATCATTCTTGCTTGTCCATACCGACTGCATGAGTTCCGCGAATTTCTCAACGCGACGAGAGACCGTCTCCGCCTGATCTATACAAGTAAATTATGAATAATGAGAATCTTTGAGAAAACATCAACTGACCCATCGAGGAGAAAGCATGGAAAAAACTGGCAATATAAGTCATAACACTACGTTCGTCTGGGCGGTCCGAGTCACACAGATCTTCGACTTCGAGCAGTTGCTGGCAAAGAAGCCTCAAAAATGGTATCAACTCGGGATAATACAACACTGACCGGAATGCCAAGATGATCAGCAGCAACCTGAAATGCCAGGCGCGTATTTCCGTGACGATCTGACTAGGTTGATGTCATTCCCGGTAAATGAGAAGAAAAGAAGCCTCTTACTTTGTTCAGCTTGTCATAATCTAGAAGGTCCGGGCGATGGCAATGAATAAGGGCACATCTGAAAACATTGATGAGCTGGAAGTATGGGCAAAGAAAGGGGAGCACTTACAGCGCAAGGCCATCTGACCAGCTAACAGAAAAGTCCTGGACATTGACTTCTTTATACGGGGCCGTTTTTCGCTGACACCAAAGCAAAAGTCCCTCTTTAGCTGAGAGACCTTCCTCGCTTGCAAGGACACTCAGACAATCACTACCTCGTGTTTTGCGCATCACTCACCTAATGTCTGCAATTGTAAACCGTAGGACGAGGGTCCATATCATGCCGAGAATAAGCTTTAAATTACCGTCTATGATATCTGCAACCGATCCTGCTGAGCAATGGGTCGTGTCATAACTTGTTCAAGATGACAGCACCTTCAGGACCAATGTTGGTCAATTTGATGCCCCTCTGTCTGATAAACTCCAGCGCCTTGTTCACGTTCTCTGCTTTTTGAACGCGTATTCTTGGATTCTTGTTATATCTTCCAAGCGAGGTATCTCCTGAAAGTGGCTTGAGCGCCGACATCATGCAGGGGACGTGTGGGCGTTACCCATGATTTCCTATGCGACGAGAATGAACGATCAAATTGCAAACCACGGTACAAAGAGTTCGACGGACCATTAATTGAATCAGGCGCACGCCATCAGAGAGATCCTGCACGAGCGAGCGCATAGGCGGGTATCCATTGGCCTCCAATTTGGTGTTGAGCCTGGAGATTGGGAATAGGGATGCAGGCCAACAGTCCGCAACATGAGAGATTGAACACACCATTTACAAAACGTCCTCTCTTGGGTCGAGTCCATGATGGGGTTCTTGTTCGCCTCGAACGTATCACTTGCAACCACGACGAGTGGGACGAGCGATCCGAACTAGGAGCGATTAGACAAAGAGCTATGCACCAGAGATCGCCGGTGTTGACCCGGACGCGCTGATTACATACATCAACGCGCGCGACTCAAGCTTCACCCACTACCACTA
>JBBPNM010000231.1:0-12505 GCA_038090895.1 Boletus bicoloroides
AGGTCGCACACAAGTCTCCCCCTGGTTCCCGTCCACCTCTGACTATACCTTTCTTCTCTCTGGCGATCCCTCCCCTTCGTCCCGCACCCCACCAAGCCATCCACCTCTAGACCCCCCCGCCATCGATCCCGTTGAAAAGGTCCGCCCCGTCCCTCCCACACCTCCCTTGCTGACCCCTCTACAGCAATCGCTATTCGCAGTCCCTCGTCCCCCCGTCCTTCGACATCAGTCATTTCCCCAAGATGTCCAGTCTACCGTCACCACCCCGCTTCAGAATGGTTCCACACCCAGCCTTGTGACATCGCTCCAAAAGGTGCATGGTCTGAGTCGCAAGAAACTCTACGGTACCCAACCCCCTAGACAACCCTTTGTCCGCGAAGAACCCGTCCGCTCCAAATACAAGAGTACTCCCACTCCCTTGTCCATTCCGGTAGGTTCACAACCCTTCCCCATAGCCGAAGACGGTCGCATCCTCGGAAAGACAAAGGTAGAACGCGGTCGACGTGCAGATAGGCACATTGGTGACGCGTCCAATTCATGTTCACCTGGGCGAAGGAGCCCTTGGAATCACATCCCCTCCGACGTTGGCTCCTCCCCATCGTCCCCGACGACCTCCCTCTCATCCCATCATACCACTTCTCCTACCATTCCGCTATACCCTGACCTTACAGGTTATCCAACCAGTCCTCCAGCGACCTCTGCGGCATACTCGCCTAGTATACCCGAAACCAGCTTTTCGTCTCCTCTTTGTGATCCGTCTGGGGGATACCTTTCGCCATTCCAATCTCCTGTTATACCCGTTCCCTCACAAGGACCTGCGTGGACACCCTTGTCCAAGCCTGCTCCCAATCCTATTCCGATGGCCAAGTCGGCAGGAACGCCCACCACTAACAGACGTCATTCCCAAGAACTCCCACACGGCTCACATATGCAAAGCCTCAGCGCCATGTCCAGTAAATACAGACTCGACACCGTGTCCACCGAACCCCGCCCAACCCCCAAGAATATGCAAAAAGTCAAGGATGCAGGCGACGTCCCGTTTATTTTTTCGCCCGAACTCGAGGCAGCCACAGCGGCCAAGCTGCAAGCTGCCTTGCAATCCACATCACCCGTATCGTCGTCATCTACCGTGACCTTGAACCAATTCTCCGCTTTTACGTCAGGAAACCCACTAAATTACGCCCCTATGGAAGATGCATGTGCGTCGGATCTTTTTTTATTTTTATTTTTTATTACTCTTCATTTTATTTTATTTTTGGTTTGATGATCCGATGGTTGTATTTTGACTCATCATTCACGCGACGCACACGATAATCGATGCGAACCCTTGTTATAGATACCTCATCGCAAGCACCACCACCACTCGCACCGCTCGGTTACGATACGATGGAAGACGCGTGTCCGACGGGGTTGGTAAATGGAAATACGGATTGCGACGATGGGGAGCCTCATTCTCGCTTCGTTGGAAGCACGTCGAGTTCGTTGCAAGGCTGGGCCGGTTAGCGCGGGTTTTTGAAACTCGGGACCGTTAGGTTGTCACCTCGTGGCAGGATTGTTGATGAACAAGTGACGGTTGGCAGATGCCATTTTGATTTTTCAATTCAATCCTCCATCGTGCGGTCCTGAAACAAGACCATGATGCATGATGATCCGACCGGCAGATATCTATACCCGCTGGACTTGTTCTTTTCTGTTTCTCTTTCCTTCTCGTCTTCCTTGTGTGTTTCACGTGTCAGGGTCACATATAATCGGTGTGTACGAATCTCTTGCGGTCACTAGTACAAAGGGGACTTTGTAGACATTTTATGCCTTGTTTGATACCTCCTTTCTTTTGTGCATAGACGATCTCTCTCTTTTTCTTGTTACTACTGTATAGGGTAGAACAACACTGCACACATTGTATTACACGCAAAAAAACTCCAAGGAGTTTTTCATTGGCACCCTTTTCGATCCATCAATGATCGCTTTATCATTCCAAAAATATGGGTGCGAGTGGGTGACGCCCACGGCTTTCTATTTTATTTGGGCTTGCAGGACCTCACACGTCTATCATCAAAATTGCTCCCGATGAGACGATGCCTTGCGGGGGGATTGGGCATCGTTCCACATGCGCTTCTCAGAGTTCAACGTCCTGCCGGCGGGCTCTTTGACGCTCAAAAGCGTCGGGGTCTGATGGAAGCTAGCAGTTAGTAGGTCGCTTCTCGTTTCTACTCACTGGCACGTAATGGCGTAGATGATCCCGCCATATCCACAGTCAAAGGAAAGTTTGGCAAGTTTGGACACTGCTTCGTGGTACGTGGTCTTGGTCTATCCTGGGCGTTATAACCATGCAGCATTATTGTGAGCCAGTCGACGGAGGAGCGGTGAAGGCCATCTTCTATGCCCACCCACATATTATTTTCTTACCACTCTTGTGATGCTGCATGGATGATACGTTTTTGCAGCGCTAAATTCATTTCTCCGACGGATCGAATGGAGGGGCAGCAAGTCTTCTTTTCCCCCGACCCCACTCCTGGCGACTAAATATATTGCTCCTGAAATACACACAACAACACGACGTCGAGCGCATCTCGCCAACTATTGAGATTGTTCTGCATACACCTAATCACCTGCACATCAGTTAAATCACACACACACACAAAAGAAAACACACCTTGATCGTCTTGTCCGCCCCGCCTGTAATTAACCGCGTCCCGGTGGCGTCAAACGTCGAACAAAACACGCCCGCTTCCGCTTCGAGCGACCCCGGCTGAGGCACGTCATCCATGTGTTGAAACGGCGTGCCCGTATCATAATCCCACAACGTGAGTGTTCCGTTATCGCCTACCCATGTTCAGTTTGTCACCGCGCGGCAAACGGGGACAAGGACGTACCGCCAGAGAAAAAGACACCTTCGGCATTGACAGAGAGCGTGTTGATGATAGCATTGTGGCCCGGAAAGTTGAACACAAACGCGCCCTCGGGACATTTCCATTTCTTGATATTGTTCCCGCCGGCAGAGCCGGATGCAAACGAGTACTCGGTTGGGTGGATCGCGAGCGCGCGTACGGATTTTTTGTGGTGGGTGAGCGTGACCATGGTCTTTCCAGCGGCCAAGTCCCATAGGCTGGGTAGGGGGTGAGTGGCAAGGGAACAGAAGGGAATGGGAGACGTTACCGAATCGTCGAGTCCATGGAACCGGTGATGACCTGTGGATCAGACTCTTGACATTTGACATCGGCGACGGTGGCAGAGTGACCAGAGAGTACGTGTATTTGTGCCTTGGTGCGCATGTCCCACACGCGGGCTGAGGCGTCTCGGCCAGAGGTGACGAGGACGTCGAGGGTGGGGTGTAGACTGAGGGCGTAGACACCCGAGAGGTGTCCGTGATAATGTCGTATCACCTTGTTGACTTCGAGATCCCAACATTTGACCATCTACCGCGCGCGCGTTCGAAATACGGATGCAAATATGTCAACGCACGTACCTTGTCTTCACCACACGAAAAGAGATATGGGTGTCTGGGAGAGACAGCCAAGCCACGGACGGTCGAGATGTGGCCGGTCAACGACAACTTGAGCGCGCCCGAGGCAAGGTCCCAAATCTTGATGACTCTGTCGCCTGCGCCGGTCGCGAACCAGGTGTTGCCGGGCTCGACGGCGACGCTGCGGACCCAACCCAGGTGGCCGGAAATGACGCGAACAAGTTTCCATTGGGGGTGATAGGTCGGTTTGACGGTCCGCGTGGTCTTGTGAAGGGTGAGCGCTTCGGAAAGTTTAGTCGAGGTGGCAAACGTGGACGGTTGGGCTTTAGGCGTATTGTCGATCGCGGCGATCATGCGTGCAGTGTCGGTCGATGCTGGATGGGGGAGTTAGTTGTTGCTCTGGGAGGCAAGAGGAGACGTACGACCGGCGGTGAGAAGTTTTTGAGAGGATGGGGGTTGATTGGGGCGGGTTGGTCCGATTGCACCTTGTTGTGCGAGTAACGCTGGAGGTAGTTCACGGTAGTGTTTATATTCGTCTTCCATTTTGACGGCGAGGTGTAAGCGAGTGCTGTGGAGGATGAGGATGAGATAGAACGAAGAAAAGGAACTGACCTGGACTCGTCTTGTTTTATGTTGTCGTCTGGACATGAAGCAAAGATGTCGCGCGTGCGTTTAGCGGATTGTCTGAGGAGAGGGTCGAGCGGTGAAAGTATCATGGTTAGAGTGGAATATCCATTTTTGGAAATGCAAGAGCGAGTTGGTTTGTCATTGTTTGGCCATAAGGAGTCTCTGTCGTCCTCGTCGTGAGTGGAAGCAGCGCCGTCGTATTAGTTCTTTTCGTAGCTCCAGTAGAATACTACAGTACACCATGTCAGACGCAGCTGAGCTCAAAAAACATGTGAAGCGGCTCCAGAATGCGACCGCGAATGAGGTATGTCGTTCATTAGACGTTGCATGGTCGATTGTACTGACAATCCGTTCTAGGAACGCTTGGCTATCTTAAAGATTCTCAAGAAAGACTTTCAGGTCAACGAAGCGATTCTAAGGGTAGGTGCCATCGCTAGGTGTGATCGTGTGTGTCATACGACAATACTGTGTAGGAGAGCAAGGCTGGTCTCGCCGTAGGCAAGCTTCGCACCCACGATTCAAAAGACGTCTCCGACTTGGCCAAGGAGATCGTCAAAAAGTGGAAAAACGAGGTCGACAAGGCAAAGTCCGCCTCGGGCACTAAAACGCCCGTCAATGGCAAACCACCAGGTACGTCGTCGTCGAGGCGATTCGTGCTCGTTTTCTGACTCCACTAGTTCGCAAGCAGTCCACCTCGGTGACCCCTGTTCCCGTTCCGACACCCAATGGAAAACCGCTGGTCCGTAGTGCCAAAATCGACGACGTCAAGATTACGAGCACCGGCGATAACACGCGCGACCGATGTGCAGAGCTCATCTATGACGGTCTTGCGTGTGACTCGGGCGCTCGTGAGTCATTTTATCATTCACACGTATCCTCTCGTCTGACTCGACCTCTTTTTCCCAGCGAGCGATCTCATCACCCACCGTGCGATCGCGGTTGAAAAAGCAGTGTTTGCACAGTTTGGTACGGGCCAAGAATACAGGGGCAAGATCCGTTCCTTGTTCGTCAACCTCAAGGACAAGGCGAACCCCAGCTTGCGTGAGAGCATCGTCAGCGGTGAACTCTCCCCCGAGAAATTCAGCAAAATGACAAGCGAGGTACTGTGTCGCCCCCTCATTCTCACGTGTCCAGACTCATCCGAGGGACTAGGAAATGATGACCGAGGAACGGCGTGCTGGCGACCAGAAAATAAAGGAAGAGAACTTGTTCAAGTCACTTGGCGCTGGGGAGCAAGAAGCAGAGACGGAAGGTTTCCAGTGTGGGAGATGCAAGCAGGCGAGTCGTCTTTTTTACACGAGTGCGTGTCGCGGCGATTAACACCCGTCCAGCGCAAGTGTCGTTACCGTCAAGCACAGACACGAAGTGCTGATGAACCGATGACTACTTTTGTCACGTACGTCTATCTCGTTCGACCTATCGATTCTCTCACTGAATGTTTCGTGCAGATGTGTCAACTGTGGAAACAGGTCAGTGATCCGTGTCTTCATTCCTTGTCCAGCTTGCCAACGGTGTCATTCAGATGGAAGTTCTCTTGACTGGACAGCCTCGCTCGTGTATATTGCCCCTCCTTTATTTTACTTTTTTTGCTCGCCTCGTCGGAGAACTAGTCACCTGTATGCAGTTATACCCTCGGGGCTTACATAATGTACAGAGGATTGTTGCACGCGCGTATTTACGCGTTCAGCGCGCGCATTGAACATTTCGTCTTTTTTGTTTGCACCATGTCACAGGACGCCGACGCAGAAGACGTGAAACCGAAGCTGAACTTGATCATCAACTACGAGGGTCAACGTGGGTCTCGTTTGACCTTGGTTCTCCCTCTGCTCATCAGACACAGACATCACCGTCAAAGTGAAGCCAAACATGCCCTTTCGAAAAATATTCGAGGCTGCCGAGGTGTGTGACGTCGTCGTCGTCACCTGTGGGATTGTCTGAGCTGGATGCGTGCAGAAACGTTTTGGAAAAGAGCCAGGCAGGTCCCCAAACCCCTCCATTGTAGCACGCGTCGTTTACAATTGTATAGGGACGTTTCGATTCGTTTATGATGGAAACAGACTGAGAGCAGAAGGCACGCCAGCAGAGGTGTGGTTTTGTTGGGTCGTCTTCCCCGTCGTGCTGATCATGGTGTAGGTCGAGATGGAAGAGGGCGACGTGATCGACGCTGTCCTACAACAGGTACGTGAGATGGTGTTGGTCGTTTTGTGACACGTCTTGTGGACAGACTTTTTTGCTAGGTCGGTGGTAGTGCGTAGAGTGTAGAAAGTTGTAATGGCTCGTCAGGGGTGATTGCTAAAAGTGATTTATTAGTACTGACGTGGGAGTTGACTTGAACACCTGCGATGATGTACACCCGTCCTCTCCTCGGCTGGCTCAGTTATGCTTTCGCGAGGTCTCTCTCGTCTCTTTCGTTTACCGTCTCCCCGCTAACGTCGTTTACAGTGAAGTGTTTGTCGTGGTCTCGCTCACTCTCTTTCTACCCATCTGTCTAGAGCAGTTTGCAAGGGACAATGGCTTCTTGGAGCCAGACCGCATCACACCCTGTTTGTCTACCCCATCCTCTGGAGCACGCTGTTCTGTCAAGATTGGCTGGCTTTGGGTAGATACGGCGAGCTTTAGGTGCGTCATCCTCGATCCTTTTCGTAATCTCTCACACCACGCGCAGCCTCTACGTGTACTCGATATCCGTAGCGCTCCAAGCTCTCACTGTCATCTCCATGGGCAGCATCGCAGACCGCCGTAAGTCGACAGAGAGGACCGCGTCGTCCAACGTTGACAACGCCTTTCAGCCACCAGCCGGAAACCACTGCTCCTCGCATTCGCACTCGCGGGTGCTTCCGCCGCCATCCTCTTCTTCTTTTTATCGTCGTCCTCTCCCCTCTGGACTCTCTCCGCAGTCTTTGCGATATGCGCCAACGTTGGGTTTGGCGCCTCCGTCGTCGCCATGAACGCATACCTCCCCTCGCTCGCCCGCGAGTCACCCGAGGTGATCAAAGCCCAACACGAACTCGACGGGACGTCCGACGCACCCGTGACCACATCCATCGATCTTGACCCCGACAACGCGCCGCTCTTGACAGATCCCGAATCCGTCTCTGCACCCCTCCTCGGCAACTCGTACGCACCGGATCATCAGAGTCCGGCGCAGAAAGCGTATGTTGCCGCCCTCTCGCGTGCGACATCACGGATTTCGTCTCAGGGTATTGCATCGGGGTACTGTGCGGGCATTCTCTTGCTGCTCCTCGCGCTGGTTCCTGTCACCCGGTTGCATGGTTCCACGTTCTCGCTTCGTCTCGCGATTGGGTTGAGTGGGTTGTGGTGGTTGTTGTTTTCGATACCTGCCGCCGTCTGGTTGCCCGCTTCGTCGCTTGATCAAACGCACGGAGAAGACAAGTGGCATGTGGGATCCGAGATCGTCGCGGCGTGGAAGCGGCTTGGAGTGATGCTTCGTTGGTCCCAGGTGAAGCGACTGCAACACACGTTTAGATACCTCGCCGCGTGGTTCCTTCTTTCAGATGGTATGTTTCGCAACCCTTTCAATCGCCTTGCATCCTGAACTCGGTCGGTAGGTTTCACGACGATCACCTCTACGGCGATCCTGTTTGGAAAGACGACACTGCACATGGAATCCTCCTCGCTCGTCCTCATTGGCGCTATTACACCTGCTTCTGGGATCCTCGGCTCGCTCGTCTTTCCCGCCCTCCAACGCCGCTTTGGCTGGTCCAACCTCTATGTCCTCGTGCTCCTCGTGCTCCTCGTCTCCTGTATCCCCGCCTATGGCTGTCTCGGGTTCCTCCCGTTTGTGAGACGGATGCGGGTGGGTGGGTTGACGACGCCGGGCGAGATGTTTGGGCTTGCGGTCTATTTCGGTATGTTTTGTGGTTGGGAGTTGGGCTGGGCGCTGACGATGGGTAGGTTTCGCGTATGGGGCTTTTCAGAGCTATGCGAGGGCGTTTTATGCGGAGCTCATTCCCCCTGGGGAAGAAGCGCGGTGGTGTGTTTCTCTCTCCCTTTTATTCCTTGGCACTATCGCTGATGGGATTTGTAGGTACGGCTTGTTTTCCATCACAGACAAGGTACGTGCTCGGTCCCTTTCCCCTTTTTTTTCGCTGACGATGAAATAAGTCAAGCTCGTTTGTCGGTCCGCTGATTGTCGGTCTCATCGCCGACAGCACGGGCAACATCCGCTACGCCTTTTTCTTCCTCGTCATCATGGTATGGCTTGCGGTACCCGTGCTCTTGAGCGTCGACGTCGAACGAGGCCGGATCGACGCCAAAACATATTCCGTCGAGCGCGTCGAGTCATGATGTATAGAGGGCAAGCATGTATATCAAACAAAAAAACAAATTGTCATTGCTATCTATTACGTCCAATCCATAATCTATAGCTCCTTTTTTTCCTCGGCACCCCGTCTCGTCTTGAAGCTCTCCAACGCCTTGAGTCGCTCCATGAGGGTAGGATGCGAATGGTGGTACGCCGAATACCTAGACGATCCAACGCGTCAGTCAGGACAGCACCCAACGCAACGAGGCACGTACAGCCAATCAACCCAGACAGTCGACAGATTCTTGACATGCAGCGTAATGAGCGCCCGTCCAAGTCGTTCACCCATGTCATGCATCTCTGGCGCACTCAACCGATCCTGGAGCTCGCACGCAAATCGGTCGGCTTCCCATTCAAATCGACGCGAGATGAAATTGACCGCGATACCAATGACGGCTTCCATCGGCGTCAAGAGCATCTACTCACACGCGTTGAGCAAAACGTCACACCGCACACCCGCCAACTTACCTGAAACATCAAAAACGCCACCATCGTCGGTGGACGCGCCGAGACGGCCTTTGAAAAATCAAACGCGCGTATAAACTGCGGCGCATGCAAAAACGCGGGAAAGAGGGCGAGAATGGTGAAAATGTGGACTTGGGAGATCAAAAGCAGCTTGGTGGGGTGCATGTAGTACCAGTGACCGAGTTCATGGGCGAGGACGGCTTCGACTTCGTCGGGTTTGCTTTCTTTGATGAGGGTATCAAAGATGACGATGTGTTTGCTCTAGTAGGGGGCGTCAGTGATGGGATGGGGATGGGATGGAAAAAACGTACCCATGGGAGACCGAAAAAGTAGGCATTGCTGTGCGAGCTGCGTTTTGAGCCGTCGATCTCGTACAGGTATTTTAGTGGGAACTTGAGTTTCTGCGCCAACGACTCTGTCCGCGATCGCAAATCGCCCGATGGAAGGGGTGAAAGCTTGTTGAAGAGTGGTTGTATGACGGTCGGGTACAGGATGACCATGACGATCTGGAACGCAAGTCTGTGCGATAGACAGTCAGAAACGACTTGAGGGCGGGGATGAACCCTTACAAAAATGCCATGAGCCAGGGAACGAAGCGGTCCCCGGCCCACTTGAACACGTAGAGAAAGACGGAGAGAAACGGTCCGCCGATGACGAACGCAAGCATCCAACTCTTGAGCAAGTCGGTGACAAATAATGCCGGTGACGTCGTGTTGAACCCGTGTTTTTGCTCCAGTACAAACGTCTGGTATACTGAAAGCGGTGTGCTGATCACGGACGAAGACAAAAACAGGACCGCGGCGAACGCGAGCGATTGGGTGATCTTGTGTGCAACGTCAAGAGGTACAAGTTGATCAAACGACGCTGTGTGCGCTCACCTCGTATTCACTGCCGTAACCAAACCGTGCGATGATGCTGCCTCCCATGTCCCATGCCCAGGCGTAGAACCCATAGTGTAGCATGGCAGAGTCGAGGGCTTGTTTGAGCAAGCCTGCGACGAGAGAGAACTGTGCCTTGTCTCTGCCATACAACTGTGATTTGCGGAACGTCGCCTCATCGAAATGACCAGCGAGAACAGCAGGGGGTTCGGTTTTCGAGTAGAGGGGGTATTGACGGAGCCTTGACGTCGCAGTTCAGGTGAATAGGTGGTCAAAGTGAAGGCAAGGACGTACAAGAGATAGGATTCAAAGAGCGTCACTGCCCATGAAGATACTTGGACATGACATTTCCAGTCGATTGGTTCGGTTGCGACAAAGGACAGTCGACGCTGAAGAACAGCCAACTGGGCGTGCAACAAGTCCATGGTAAAAAGACACGTCGTATGGGATCACGTGGGGACTAGTAAGTGAAGTCGGTTCACACACTTCGCTTGCTCGCTTCATGATGGATTCACCAGGTGCGCTGTCGACGTGAAGCGGGGCGAGACCAGGTTCTTACTTTCACCAGCATCTTCCCTTTCCGATGAGATTGAGTCTATCGATGAGACCATTGTCCGCGCCCGAGATGCACTGATGCACTGCCCACCGGGGCACACACGTCGGCGGGTGGTTTTAACCAGCCTTGCAGTTTCCCTCTCCATTCGATACAAGGAGTCCAAGGGAATGGAAGATCTCGACGAGGCCATTGTCCTCACCCGAGAAGCACTGGTGCTCTGCCCACCAGGACACCCACGTCGGCTGATGACTTTAATCAACCTTGCACGTTATCTCTCCACTCGATACGACCAGCTCAAGGGAATGGAAGATATCAACGAGGCCATTGTCCTCGCCCGAGATGCGCTGGAGCTCTGCCCACCATGGCACTCACCTCGGTTGACGATTTTGGACAGCCTTACAGTTTCTCTCACCGCTCGATACAAGCAGCTCGGAGGAATGGGGGATATCAATGAGGCCATTGTCCTCGCCCGAGATGCGCTGGAGCTCTGCCCACCAGGGCACTCGCGTCGGTTGACGATTATGAACAACCTTGCAGTTTCTCTCTCCACTCGATACAAGCAGCTCGAAGGAATGGAAGACATCGACGAGGCCATTGTCCTCGCCCGAGACGCGCTGGAGCTCTGCCCACCAGGGCATCCAGATCGATCGATGGCTTTAATCAACCTTGCACGTTCTCTCTCCGCTCGATCCAAGCAGCTCAAAGGAATGGAAGATGCCAACGAGGCCCTTGTCCTCGCCCGAGAAGCACTGGTGCTCTACCCACCAGGACACCCAAATCGGTGGGTGGTTTTGAACAACCTTGCATGCTCTCTCTCCACTCGATACAAGCAGCTCGACGCAATAGAAGATGTCAACGAGGCCATTGTCCTCGATCGAGATGCGCTGGTGCTCTGCCCACCAGGGCACCCACATCGGTGGACGGTTTTGAGCAACATTGCGCGTTCTCTCTCCACTCGATACAACCAGCTCAACGGAATGGAGGACATCGATGAGGCCATTATGTTTGACCGAGAAGCACTGGTGTTGTGCCCACCAGGGCACTCAGATCGCTCGATGACTTTAATGAACCTTGCATGTTCTCTCTCCACTCGATACGAGCAGCTCAAGGGGATGGAAGATGTCAACGAGGCCATCGTCCTCGCCCGAGATGCACTGCTGCTCTGCCCACCAGGACACCCACGTCGGTCGACAGCTTTAATCAACCTTGCACGTTCTCTCCTCACTCGATACGACCAGCTCAATGCGATAGAGGACATCAATGAGGCCACTGTGTTTGACCGAGAAGCACTCAAACTTCGCCTACCCGGGCACCCCAATCGATCAGCGTCATTGCAACATCTTACAGAGTGCCTTCGTGTCCGGTTCACACAGTTAGATCAGGTAGAAGGCAGAGACGAGCTGTTCAGTCTTTATGCCGAGCTGGATTAAGTCTCGCAAATCCTGTCTTCGGATGATCTATCTACCGCCAAAGCATGGGTCAACGCAGCTGAATATTTCTACCACCCCACGACGCTTCTTGCATACGAGACAGCTCTTCGATTACTTGTTCAGCGTCTCGCCAATCTGCCATTATTACCTCACCATATTGCTGTCCTCAGGACCCTCACATCGTCGATCACAGTCGATGCATTCTCAGCTTGTCTTCGCAACCACTCTCCCACCAATGCAGTTGAGCTTCTTGAACAAGGCCGGGGTGTCTTTTGGAGCCAGCTCATACTCCTCCGATCCCCCCTTCACGACGTTAATGTATTTCGTCTAGCAGGAAAAACATTGGCAGAAGAGTTCAAGCAGCTGACCTCGCGCATTCGCAATACTCTTAGTTCATCCGATCTAGCACAGCATGATCGAGGGGGACACCTCTACGTCGATTTTAATAAGGTGGTGGACAACATTCGTGTATTACCTGGTCTCTCACGCTTCCTCCTATCTCCCCTGTTCGTGCATCTTCAACGGGCAGCCAGCGGGGGGCCCGTCATCATCGTGAATGCGAGCCAGTTTAGCTGTGACGCCCTCATTGTCTTACTCGACCAGGATCCTGTACATATCCCATTGGATATCACAAAAGAACGCGTTCGACAACTCTCTTCAAAATTTCGGTCTTTAGCAATTCGAGCCAAGAGGACGGAAGTGACGAGGGATCTCGCGATGATCTTGCGCGAACTTTGGGATCGCGTTGTTTCCCCCGTCACT
>JBBPNM010000232.1:0-12503 GCA_038090895.1 Boletus bicoloroides
CCACGCGGTCTAAGTCGGGCTCGGGGTCAGGTTCGATAGGAGGACTTTCGGAATCTCCGGGACGAAGACGACGTCCGGCGCCTGCGGTCCCTCAGCGTGTATTATCGCATCTCTTGACAAAGGACCTTCCGCCGATTCCGACGATCGATTTACCACAGACTGATACGTCCTCGGACATGCACTTTAGGCCTTTTGATACCACCACCACGGCTGACGATGCTGAGCAGGAGATTGGAGACGTGATACTGGGAACGGCCCACTTCAAGACGAGATCGGATGGGAGTATCGTTCATCCAGACGACGCGTTTGAGCGGTATGAGATGTTCAGGAAGATGCGCGCGTCGCACGGACATGGACATGGACATTCGCCTCTATTTCCACATGCACTGGCAACGCCTGCATCGGCGTCTGCGAGCAGGATGTCGATATCGTCGTTTGATACTGGGTCGTTGGCACCGACGTCGCCTCCGAGGTCACCCGCTGCATCAGTGTCGCCGTCGCTTCGGGAACGAGAACGAGAGGGTGCCAGCGAGAGTCGCACGTCACAGTTTCTGAGTTTTCTCGGACGCCATACGCGTGCGAGTACACCGGATAACGCTGAGCGCGATCGAAAGCTCGTCATCTCTGGACCAATTTTGCATGCGCCGACGCCTTCACTGGCGTCGGTACCACCAGTGATCAGTGGAGAATTTGGTGGTCTGACGAGAGAGGATAGTCCGGTGTTTGGATCGTGTTGGGCGAGTCTGGTGGATCGGTCTGCGTTGGAGGGGATACCAAAAGAGGAGCGGAAGCGTCAGGAGGCGATTTTCGAGTTGATCTCTACCGAGGCGGATTATGTGCGGGATGTCCAACTCATCGTCGAGGTGCGTGTTTTTTTTGTCATGTTGGGATATTTCTCGTTTGATGTATAGGACTAATCGATGATTATAGCTTTTTTATTCTCGGCTGATCGAAGTGTTGGATGAAAAAGCCACCGCGATGATTTTTCTGAACATCGAAGACATATTGCTCACGAATACGGTAAGCTAATAGGGTTGGTGGTGGCGATCGTTGACCTGAACCACTTCAAGACGTTTCTTTCCACCCTCGAAGAGCGCCAGCGGGACTGTCGCCTCTATATCGACCATATCGGTGACTTGCTGGAAAAACATATGCCAAACATGGGCGTTTACCTCGTATGCCGCTGTTCACCCTCGTTTCGTTATTGCATTCCATCATACTCACCCATGGTAGAACTACTGCGTCAATCAAGCGAACGCTGGAAAGGCCCTCCAACAAATCCGGGAAACCAACCCTGCGTTGGCTGCGCAGTTACAGGTGTGTTTTTGGTTTCGCTTTATGAGGTGTACGTGAAGCTGCAACCATTCCGCCTGCAGAACCTTCGGGAGGATCCATCAGCACGGAATTTGGACCTGTCGAGCTACTTGCTCGTGCCTAGTATGTCTCCTCGTCCCTAAAGTAATATTCAAACCACGGTTGGCTGACGTGCTGGCCTACCCGTTCCTCGTGACGTATATTCACAGTGCAACGCCTTACCCGATACCCTTTACTCATCCGTCAGATCATGCATTACACGGATCCAGTCTCGTCATTATCTGGAGCTGCCGACCCTCCGGCACCGTCGTCAGCCACGTCTTGGAGTGATATTGCTGAAAGACACTCCATATCCGCTGCGCTCCAAACGGCCGAAATGATTCTTGAAGACGTGAACGAGACGATCCGAGAGCGAGAGGGACGAGAACGACTGGGAGAGATCAGTCGCACGCTATGGATCGGACAAGGCCGGCTCGATTTGACGGCACCGACGCGGCACCTCGGTCCACGCAAGCTCCTCAAAGAGGGTGTGTTGAACAAGGCGAGGAGTGGGCGCAAATTGCGGGTGTTGTTGTGTAGCGATATCCTGGTTCTCTTGGACGAGGCTGAGAAAGGATTGTACCGCGTGGTGAGTGAATGCCTTAGATGATCGGTCTGTGGGGACTGAGGGGACACGGGTCGGTCTCAGCCGATCCCGGTAAACGAGATTCAGATTAAGCTGTCAAGGAGTGGTCGAGAAGATCCGCTTATTCGGCTCCATGTAGCATACCCACGGGGAGGAGATACGATCGTGTTACGTGCATCCAACGTCCGGGAAGCAAAAGCGTGGAGGGATGCCATATTGGACGCTGGTAGGAAGGCTCTGGAGGGAATCAGAAATGTGGTACGCGAACCCGGTGAGATGTGACAATGATACGGTTTGGATAGACAATCGGCATATTTTTATTCTCTTTCTGACCCTTTTGAGGACTTTTTTTTCGATCTGTTGAGTGGATTTTGCGGTGCCAGGGCTTTGGGGTAGATGGTGATCATGAATGTAACATACGAGGCGCTGACAACAGCGTTACAGTAATAGAGGCAAACTGGTCTGGTAAATTTCGTTCGTGTCTATTGGTCATTCAAGGGCCCATCTGACTTTCGGCGGCGATGCACCTCCCCTGGAATGGCTCTATGAGAGATGGTCTGGCGGACTAACCTCGACCATTCTCCGCACACTAGCTGATCGTATCGGAGGAATGTTCTCCACTCGTCAAATGTTCAAGAATCCCCGGACTTTCCTGCCTTTAAGGATGCTGCCACTTCCTCCTTCCTCTGAGCCACTAATTTTATCAATGTGTCCATTCCCAGTAGAACCCCCTGATCAGGTCCTTCCCCTGGCACGACTCGTGTGTGGGCGAAATCGATGAGGGAGATCGTGTACAAACGGGGCTGTGGATCCGTACACGAGCACGAGGAAGATGTCTCGGAAGTACTTGGAGTGCACTCCATGATGACTTCTCCTTGTTCGTCGACTTCCACCTCAATCTGATCACTTTCGCCTCCCTCGTCCTCTTCGGCTTCCACCTCGTCGAAGCTGCTAGGTCCTCCACCACGACCGGATGCTGCCGCAGCCCTTTCCCAGTCTCCTTCGTAGATGATTAACACGCTACCACCGACTATTCTCACATGTGCGCTTGAGAGGGATATACGGAGATCAGTGAGTGAGGTATGGAGGGATGTGAGGAGAGCAAGAAGGGTATCTGCGGGGAGGCCCGTGTCTGAGATAGATGGGGGCGATGTTCCGACATTGGTGTTGGGGGGTGTCGATATCGAGCAAGGAAAGAAGTTCCTAATCCCTTCCTGCAGCTGTTCCGGCCTCAAGCTATACCCATACGCTCTCCCATATACAATTGGGTCAGGAGAGTGATTTGAATATACCTATTGAAATGGATACATGACCTTGTGGTATTTGCCAAACGAAGCGCTTACTTGAAAGCCGGTCAATCTCATGCCGGTCTGTAAAGTGGTTGATTGTGCCGCTTTTTTGATCATGCGCGCCTTTTTCTCTTCTGAAGCACCTTCGTCGTATAGTATCGTGCCGAGTTTGACGTCCAGGACGCAGGGCTTGCGATAGCCGTACAGGAGGTTCTGGAGAACGAGCGTTTGTGCGGGCGTACCCGAGGGAGCTGCATCATTAATGTTGACCTGGTCACCAGGTGCAGGGGCAGCCTCCAAGTCTGGAACAGGGATGATGACAGGCACAGTTCCGGCTTCGATACCAACGGTTGGATTTGCGAGCCTCCCCTCCAGAGTTAACAAGCCAAAGAACGTGGGCATCCAGGATTTGAGTATGTGTAATCCTGTAGAGGGATCGGCGATGTCTCTGACGAACTGATAAAAAGCAATCTCGCGCGGCAGGGCGGGTTTCAGTAAAAGCGATTCGTCTTCTGTGAGGTGTACACCTGCATGTCCGCCAACTTGTTGCACAAGAGGAGTCGTAGGTGGGAGAGTATGTGCACGCCGCGCCTTTGGATGGGTCATCTTTGGCGAAGAATCCGATGCAGGTGATGACTTGTCAAGTCAGCAATCAAGTTGCAACTCCGTAACTGAAATTCACTGAATGCGGTGTACGCAGGAAGAATCAACAAAGCTACAAGACGTTGATACGGTCTAATAGAAACCACTGCCGTCACAATCGTCCTTGTTCTTGTGTACGAATTCAAGTAAAAATATTGATAGTACTACTGTAATCACCTTACTCAGGATTGAATTACCACACAAAAAGTGCAGGGCCATAACTTATTCCCGATAAAGGATGCAGCCATGAAGTGACCCTGTGACGCTTGTAGGCAACAAATTCCCATAGTACAAACAATGATATGTGTGATGGTGTCATGTGCCACTCTGACCATGAAAGCTGGACTCCAAGATATCCACATCTTTTTGACTTTAAATCCTCTTCATCCCACCCTTGCAACATTGGCAAATCTACCCCAGGTTCAGCTCCAGACTGGTCTCCATTGTTGACATAAGCAGCAACTTGCACCCAAACTCTATCAGTAAAATTAGGAGGATCCTCATTGATACTCAGTACTCAGGAATACAGATTGCAATAGTGAGTTGGGATTGGGAACACTGTCAATGCAGATAATTCATTTCATAGTTAGGGTTATAACTTTATAGATGTAGTTTTAGGATAGGATATGTCTGAAAACCATTGTCAGGTACAATATCACAACTTGTTGTCTAGGATATCCCAACTCTCACTCAGGCTGTGGTTGGCTGAGTACTCACTGGATCTCATGCAAATGCCTGCACATGATGTAGAAATAAGTAGACCTGTTCATAAATTCACCACCAAGAATGATGAGGTGTATTACAATTGCAATATACCAACTCACCTGAATTCTGACCACAGGGGTAATTATATAATGGTTCAGGGAAATGCTCAAAACTATGTAGGAGGCTCCTTGGGCTACATTCCAACATGCCAGAGTCACCTAGTTTCCATTGTGGGACTCCTGATTCACTGTCTCCATGATTCCTAAGGGAGGTGGCATTCCATCAAGTTACACATGTTTCACTGAAGATGGATTGCATATCAAATGATGTCAGTCAGAATGCAACTCACTTGCTACAGATTTTTCTTTCTCCAGGCTCAATTTCAAGTGGGGTTGCTGGCAGCAGATCCTGATCTGATCCAAGTTGTATTATTTTTCATTGTTTCCGTGCACGTGATCTGTCACGTAGGCCATATTAATTGGCAATGATGATCGCGTGTTGCACTGGCATGGGTTGTATGTAAGCCTGCCTCGTGTTTCCCAACCCGAACCAGGCAAGCTCCGGGCTCTTACTTTGAGTTGTCCCAACACGTCGACGTGTCCCAGTAAAAAGGTGGGTGACCATCGTTGTGTTTATTCACGAGTGCATGCTAATGTCCGTACCTTGGTGATCGATCCAGTATCGGAACTGACAGTGCAGAGATTTGTCTTCTCTTCCTTGCTGAACCGCACGCAACGAGCCGCGCAGGACGTTCCCTCATTCAATCACATCTGTCGTCCTGATAATCGCAACGTTTTGTGCGCGAAGCCGACTTCCCATTCTCATCTGCACGCATCAGTTGATCGCTGGTAACTCGCGGTTCCTTTTTATTGTGCAACAACGACGGAGACCCGTAAAATGTTGGCTACACACTCCCTTTCGCTTTCACTTCATTCGTCACCTACTCCGACCACGAGACCTTGCTCACTTTTAGGCTCCCGCCCAGCCCTCGCGGATTCGACCAACGTCAACTCATATTCAAATGTGTCCAGTTCTGGTTACCCAAAAAGTTGTGTTTATCCGACCTCCTCCGCTCGGACAAGTTGTGGCTGGAATGATTTTGAATCTTCCACTGGATCCATCTCGACCCCCGTCCATTCCCGCCACCATCATTTGTATACTACACTATCACCGTTCCCTGTGACTTCCAAAGCCCCACCTACCGTTTCCATCTCACTTTCTGCAGCTTGCTCACAAAGTATCCCAGCAGAACAACTTCGTGGCTCACGGGTGCAGGGTTTGGAGCCAGACCTCCCGGATGTGAGAAGCGTAGTTCCATTCCCAAGTACGCCATTGGATGGCACCATGGACGTGGAAATGCTTGATGGAACGTGTGCTCCTTGTTCCGATGGTCATCACCCGTCTGCTGGTCGGGCCCCCCGCAAACGTCACTCTGCGCATTCTTCCGTTTCTTCTTCACCAGGTGGTCCTGGGAAGGACGTAAAACAAAAGCGTCCGAGGAAAAGCAAGCGTCAAGTAGCGGAACTCTGGTGGTTGGGCGTCGTTCATCGAAGTATCCAGCGTGGCGTTGAGGCTCGCCAGTTTATTGGAACCCTAGATGCTTCCGATAGGTCGCTTTCTGGACTACGCGAATTGGACGCTATGGATCGTGTGCTGGCCGAAAAAATACAGAGGAGATTGGCTGATAATGGTTGTTTTGAAGGGAGGGTACTGCCTAATCCTCTACCACGAATATCATCGCCAACTATATCGGTGCCGTCTTTGAACCTTGTAGCGCCGAGTAGGAAGACTTTACCGACCGAATCAGCTCCATTTGCATCAGAGTTGAAATCCAAAAGGAGTGATATTCTCGATGGACCACTCACGTCTCCGCACGCACCCAAGGCACCGCCTTGCGCTTCACTGTCGATCACTTCCCATTCCAACTCCCCTACCCCATCCTCCACATCCACGTCTCACAGACGCCACGTTCGTTTCGAGACCTCACAGCGACCTCGTCAACCTCAACTTCATCCGAACACTCCTCGACGTTCCCCCTCCCCACCGGCACGAACGGGGACAGTCTCTACCAACGCACAGACGCTCACGTTGACAATGCCGCAGCTCGTGGCTTCCCTCACACTTGCTTATCACGACCGAAGTGGGTTACGGTTACGAGGACGGAGCTATAAGGTAACGGAGTGCGGGAAGAATGCTAGTCGTTCCCCGCCCCCAGTGCCTTCCCAGGGTGTGCAGCGCAGCGATGGTGACGCGACCTACGAAAAGGAAAGAATGCACCAGTCATTCACAACATGTGCCAGACTATCGAACGCCCCGGAGAGGAAGTCACCGCTGTCTCGCGTCGTGTACGCCGAGAGCTGAGCTCTCGCATCCACGCAGGCGATTTAAAGCCGGTTTACCGAGTGCCACGCCTTATATGCCCATCGGAACGCCATGGTTACGCTGATACTCACTACCGTGTGTACGCACGCTGCTTATACACTCACATTTTAATCGCGCTCCTTCACTTGTTGATTAGAGCCCTCATCATGTAGTAGATTGATTCTACTGTTTATAATTCCTACTTATCACGTTGCACGATCCGTCCACGACTTTATGATACTGTGTATCAGTTTAGTCTCCGCAGACCAGACCTACTAATCGTGGTATTGGTTAGTCCCGTCATGCTATCACATTAAAAGAGTGTTGAAATGGAACTTGGTGCTCCCTCAGTATGCCTAGCGGTTGAAAGAAGGTAGACTATGGCAACTGAATTGGACACAGTGCGGCCTGGGTGGTTCAAGCTGAAAAATTGATCATGTGGGTAATAGTAGCTGCGCCCGCGTGCCTTGATCAATGTTGTTGTTGTGGCTATAGCCTCCAAGTTGCTGATGCCAGCCACGTCTGGACTTGGTCCCCGGATCACAAAATGGCTGAGATGTTGTGCCTATACTTACTGTTCTGTGTGAGTTTTGATGCAAGGCAAGTAACGGGTTCATTGAGGTGTAGATCGTATGTATTTTCGTAGTCCAAAGTTGCCCATGTCTCGGGCCCGCGTCCCGTTCAATTTCCATGATCGTGTCTAAACTTCCGAATATGGTAATACAGTCAAAGAAACTCTCGCGCTCGTCACCGCAGTCACTGCCTCAGGCTCGCGGCGTGCGTACCAAAGGTCATTGTACCAGTTCAATCCTTGGGGATCATACACAGCAACTTTTTTCAGTGGAACTTCGCCTGTTTCCACATAGCCCGAAAACAGATCCCGCGGAACTTTCTTGATGGACGAGTCTACCAGGAACTGGTTTGTCGGTGGCAAGAGTTACAGTCTGAATCGCGCCGCAAGGCTGCTCCAGTGGCAATGACTTCAAAAGTTCCAGGGTTTGTGATATAGTTTTAGTGGTCATGCTGCCCACTACTACAGGCCTCGAGGTTTTATAAGTGAGTGGTCAATGACAGTGAGGGATCGTGCCAATTTCGGTTCTAAATCCATTTGATCATGATCAGCGTTGCTACATCAACTCGACGCATAGCTTGATTGATGCCAACACAGGTACCCGATATTTATAATCTCGTTTGCAATACCAAGCCCATCACTGATACTTAAGCTTCGGACGCTGAGGCAGCGACGAGCCCCATTATCCTCTCGACCCCTTATCCACTGCAAAACTCATTTTTGACCTTTACACATTGTTTAACTTATTCTCACCATCAACAAGCACTATTAACAAAATCACCGATAATTTCAACAAACAATGTCCGCTGAAGTACCTGTCGCTATCATTGGCATTGGCTGTAAATTCCCTGGAGGATCCGATAACAAAGACCTATACTATGAGTTTTTAAGGAATAAGGTACTTTTTACTTCTAAGCTCTGCTTGTTGAATCTTGGCTGAAACACGACGAGGGTGATGGAATGGTTAAACCACCACCTGAAAGGTGGATTCACGAAGAGTGGTATGGTATGTCGTTGGTGTCACTCTACCTTTCGTGTGGTTGGTGACCTTGTGATAGGTGGCAAGGACGAACCCGGAAAATATCACATTACCAAATTGGGCTTTATCAATGACATTGATCAATTCGATCCCCTGGAGTTTGGTATCTCTGCAAAGGAAGCGGCAAACTTTGATCCCGCGATTAGGCTCGCATTGGAAGCTTCACAGACGGTCCGTCCTCTGTGCCCTACTTTCCGTCACAGCCACTAATCAAGTCTTCTAGGCGTTACAAGATTCGGGTATCGATTATAGAGGTTCGAATACGGGTGTTTTCTTCGGTAACTTGTTGACTACCGTCGACGAACTTGACGATGAGCGATATGAAATCAACAACTACAATGGTGTCGGGCGCTGTGTTTCTATTCGAGCTAACCGCATATCTTTCACCTTTGACTTGCGCGGACCTTCATTAACGGTTGACACTGGTATGCTTTCCACCCTCATTCCAAACATGTCTGTGCCCTCATTACGGTTTCTGTCAAACAGCCTGCTCGGCATCAGCGACTGCGATGCACCTCGCACTTTGCTCAATTAAACTTGGAGAGGTTGACCAGGCGTTGGTCGTAGGTGAGTGAACCCAATGTTCGTATGGGATGTAAGATGTTGACATGGCATAGGTGCAAATACAATCATCAATCCTGAACATACCGTTTCATTCTCCAAACTCGGTGTTTTGTCTCCCACCGGGTCATCTAAATCTTTCGACGCGTCCGCTGATGGGTATGCGCGTGCAGAGGGTGTAGCGGCCGTTCTCATCAAGCGGCTTGATCGCGCTCTCGCGGACGGCGATTCAATTTATTCCGTTATCAAAGGGAGCGCTATCAACGCTAACGGCAAGGGGAAAAGTTTGACCATGCCCGAAGGGGATATGCAAGCCGAAACGATCAAGGAAGCCTATCGTGTCGCCAGGAGAGATCCATCAGAGGCATTCTTTGTAGAATTACATGCTACGGGTGAGTTTCCGAGGACGAGCTAGGTGGGGTGTGTTGTACTGATTCCAATGATAGGGACAAAAGTTGGTGACCCGATCGAAACGAACGCCGCAGGAAAAGTGTTCTCGAAAGGGCGTGATGCACAGAAGCCTCTCAGGTGTGTTCTGGCTGTGACGCGTTCTTGTCGTGTTGCTAACAGTGGCTTTTCAGGGTCGGAAGCGTCAAAGCAAACATTGGGCATGCTGAAGGATGCAGTTTCCTGGCAAGTTTGGTGAAAGTATCATTGATGTTGCATCACAAGGAAATCATTCCAAACATCCGGTTCAACAAGGCTAATCCCAAGATCAACTTCCCTGCTCTGAAGATGCAGGTGCAGACTGAGGTTTGTAATATTATTTCTACGGGAGCTTTGTTGGCTGATAAGTAACATCTTCAATAGCTGGAGAGCTTCACCGAAGAAATGGCTGCTGCAGACGGTGCATGGGTGACATCAGTGTCGTCATATGGTGTCGGCGGATCGAATGCACACCTCGTGATGGAGAGTGTGGAGACTGTTGCCGACCTTTCAAAGTCTGTCGTTGCACCGGCCGATCAGAAGAAGCCATTGTATCTCTTTTCCATTGGTTCTCTTACGGAACCTACTCTCGGACGCTGGAAAGATGCTCTTGTCAGCGCCTACGACGAAGTAACCGACGACCGCGTACTCCGTTCCGTCGCTCGCGCTCTTGGGCGGCAAACACGTGCTTACCCCAGCCGTGCCTTCGCCATTGGATCATCTTTCGACGCGTCTCTGAAATTCTCGAAGCCTGTCTTGCGGAATTCTAACGCAAGCCCGAAGCTTTGTTTGGTATTCGCTGGCCAGGGACCACAACACATTTTCATGGGTCGTCAACTCGCCGAGAGCTACCCTGCCTTCCTCTCCGCTATCCAAGAGAACGATCGCGTTTTAGTTGAGAAGTATGGACAAGGTTCTATGCTCGAGCGCACCGGCTTGTTCGTTCCTGGAGCTGAGTGCAAGTTGCCCACCAATGGGGTGTGGCCTGTCCAGGAAGTCGTGTTGTCCTTGGTGTTCATCCAGGTCGCGTTGGTGGACCTCCTGAGGAGCCTGGGTATCAAGTACGATTTCGTTGTCGGTCATAGGTGAGGAAAATTGTTCGTCTTTCTTGTCACTGCTGACCATGGTACAGTATCGGTGAGATTGCTATGGGTTACGCCTCGGGGCACTATGATCGCGAGATGGCGGTTGGTATTGCAGTCGCCCGTGCGGCAGCCATGACCCGTGCAGAGGGCAACGGCGCCATGGTTGCTCTCGGTGTCGGCGTACAGAAGGCTAAGACGATGATCCGCAAGGTCCTTTCGCAAGCCAAAGCAACTTCTGGATTGTGGATCGCTGGTATCAACTCTCCTCAGGCTGTCACCGTAGCTGGTAGCCATGAACTTATCGACGCCATCATCGAACTTGCGAACGATCCCAACGCCAAGGTCTTCGCTGCTAAGCTTCGTGTCACCTGCGCTTTCCACACACCTCTCATGGAGCCACAAGAGCACTTATTCAAGGAACGGGTTGCGGCGACACCTCTAAGCCAGGGAACCAAGACACCTTTCGCGCGTGTAATGTCTACTACAGACGGAAAGTGGCTTGACAGAGACCTCGACATCAACTACTGCTGGGATAACATTCGTCGCCCGGTCCTGTTTGGAACTGCCATAAACAAGATCATTTCTGACGAAGGTCCTGACGGGGTCCGATTCTTGGAGATTGCGCCACATCCAGTCTTGAAGGCTTACCTCGAACAATGTGGAGGCGAACCTATCAGCTTGATCCGTCGTCCGAACCCCAAGGTCCCCGCCCAAAACACTGGCGAACATTACCAGCTTTTGGAGGGTATCGGGAATCTTCTCAGCGCCGGTTTCAAAAACGTGGACTTTGACATGCTATGCAGTTCCCCAGACGGCGCTACTAACTTCGTGAAAGCGAACCTTCCCGACTATGCGTACAACAAATCATATTGCTGGATGCAGTCCGGGTTGCAGGAATCCCAGAGACTCAGAGAGCGTCCCCGCCCAATTGCACCTGCTCACTTCCGTATCAGCGTTGATAGTCACCCTGATTTGACCGGGCACATTGTGTTCGATGCAGTACTCTTCCCTGCTTCCGGGTGCGTTTGACCTGCTTTCTTTGTCGATTTACACTCAATGTTCTGCCATAGTTATGTTGAAAGTATCTTGGAGAATGGCGCGATGGTTCTCAACAACATTGCGATACACAAACCACTCGTTCTCAGTGGCCCTGGTTCGCTTCCAGGACATGCTGGCTGTGTGATCAATGGCAATAAGTGGGAGTTCAGGGCGGCCACCACACCCGTTTTCGACAATGGTGAAATCATACTAGATTCTGTTTACGCCAGTGGTTCCTTCTCTCGAGTCAACCCAGGTTACGACGAGAAGTTTCCCCGTACTTTCGACTTCCAGGCCAAGCTTGCCCTTTCCCACGGCTCCGTCAACGGAGACGAGTTTTACGAAGCCATTCCTTCAGCGTATCGTTACCAAGACCACTTCAGGAATTACCTCAAGGTTGTACATGAGGTCGAAGATGAGACCAGCTGGGGCGGTAAGGGATACCTAACATACCTCGAGGTTCCGGAAGGCACCCCAGATGTCTTTGGTAAAGGCTACGTTATTCACCCAGGTATCCTGGACAGCATCACGCAGTGCGGTCTTGCGATGTTCATCAACATGGAGAGCAAGCAATTTGACTTCAATGGTGTTCTCCTTCCGGTCAAGATCGATGCCATTCGTCGCTGGGATTCCCGCGATGCGCCGGATCTCGACTCTGAAATCAAGAAGGGTATCTGGACGTACTTCACAGGCATTACCTGGGCACCTGCCGGTCCTTTCAAGTCCAACTACATCATCGCCAACTCGGAGGGTAAAGTCCTCTTCACGATCGAGGGCTTCGAGATTGCCCGTGCCCCCGACCCTGAGCCTGTTCTCATCACGGACAACAGCCTCGAGGAGCGTCTGA
>JBBPNM010000233.1:0-12494 GCA_038090895.1 Boletus bicoloroides
CAGAGGGCCAATGGACAAGCTGTGGTCCGTATGGATAGACGTTGCTCTTAGGCCAAGGCACCTCTTTTTTGGCATTTTCTCACTCTGGACCGCCCAGGGCTATGTTTCCCACTGTCTGCGAGTCCAACAAGTCGTGTCACCCTGTTTTGTCCCCACTATGTGACCTCTTGTTCCATACAACATTAGGCTCGGGCACTACGGACTCCTAGTGAATACCAACAAACTTGGTCCTCAACCTCACATTTTTCATCCTGAGAGTTACCAACGTTTGTCCGGTCAGTGTCGCAGTGTTGATCACCGCCAACTGTTACAATTGACACTATACTTGACCCCCCCCCCCCCACGGCCCTGTTAAACTGGCGCCTACGTACGACGACGTCAAACTCGACACGGATTGCAAGCAAAGTCACACAATCTTTGGTTCAAGACCCACATTATACTATGTTTCCCGCAAACTCCATATTTTTGAGTTCAATGGCCAAAATTGACTGCTCCGTTAAAAGCTCACTGAGCTCGCCCATCACACAAGTGCAAATCACCTTTGACTGTCATGCTCATGTACCCGTCCTGGTTGAGGTCAGAGATTCAAGAACATCGGTACCCAATGATTTGTCTCATGTTCACCATCGTCACCGAGAACAAGGATGAACCCAGTGGTGGTGCATATCTCTCGACATTTCCATTTCTCTTTCGTCCATCAATGTTTCTGCTTTGCAGTGATTTCGTGTTTCCGTAGAACTCGGCATCAACGGACAGCAGTTTCGGATCTTGCCTTTTAAAAGCATGCCAATCGTTTGTGTGACTGTTCCCTGATTGCAGGATGGGTTTATGATGTCAGTCAATTACATCTCTTCTGGTCAATGTCAGAACGTGTCCGACGACATCGTTGCCGAACCCTCTTGTACAACATTAGCGTGGACCCTACACGTAGACGGATGTCTATTTCTCAACCTATTCATATTGTGCGACGTCAGCCATTCAGAATGTAGCCAATATCCGCGATGTCGTACACTGACAGCATGCATAAAATGAATGGTGTTGAGGGACTGAAAGGTGTAGTATTTTAGTCCAATATTACCACGCATTTCCACGTCAAAGGGACAACGCAAAAAAAGATGATAAATACCTTGAACATAGAGCACAGGATATCATATCAAGTATCGGGTAACAAATTCGGTTTGGCAAGCATACGAGCTTCCGCGTCACTGGCGTCCGTGTATTCTCCAACTCCCTTGGAATGCGTGCCCAAATCATCCAGTTTTATTGTGGTCGTGGTCTCGACGCCAACCAGCGTGGTTGACTGAAGAGGACCGGGCTGCACTCTATTCCGAATCGGCTGCGAGCCGAAAGTGATCCTGGATTTGAGACTCTTTGGGGA
Source organism: Boletus bicoloroides (assembly GCA_038090895.1). Lineage (NCBI taxonomy): Eukaryota > Fungi > Basidiomycota > Agaricomycetes > Boletales > Boletaceae > Boletus > Boletus bicoloroides. The sequence continues at coordinate 1,379 of JBBPNM010000233.1, forward strand.
GAAAGTCGCGGTTTCTTCAGTGCTGATGCGGAAGAGGAACGCAACGACTACACTGAGGCTTGCTACAATCAAGCTAATTGATGCCTGGCAAGACAAAGGAGGACTAAGTCTACATTATGCTAGAATGACTAACAGAACGTGGATCATACCTCAACCATAGCAGCTACGGCCTCCTTCAGCCCGCCATCAGAAATCACGTAGTATGCATGAACAAGGCTGACGACAGTGGTGATCGCAGACGTCGAAAAGATGGAAAGAATTCGGATCTTTTGAGCCCGGGTAAGTCTGACTTTGTAGACCAACCGGAATGGTGCTAGTATCAAGGTAGTGTCACTGAGCACGTCGGCTGGACAAAACAAGTTAGACGACCCGTCGCGTTTGGGTTTCACACGGCGTACTGATGATTTGTGCGATCGCAACGTTTCTACCTAGATCGCACTGAGGACGTGGTTGAGTTTTCCAGCCAGGTTCTGTTTCACATGTCCAAAAGACTTGCGCGAATAGGATTGTCCATGTGACCATGAATGCGACGAAAACGAACACCAACAGTTTCCGTAGCGGACCAGGGACAGTTAGTCGCACGACCGTGAATAGAATGGAGATCCTGGACGCCCTAAAACCATTATGAGATGGCGCATGATTGAAAGACAAGACGATTGTCGTACCAGACGGTTGCATAGAAAAGCTGTGCGATCCTATAAATTACTTGTAATGAGTCGCAGCACTATGCCACTGTTGTGTCGAAACAACGTACATGTAATACAACGCCACGTTTGTAGCTTGGGAAAATTGAGCTACTGCAGGATCAGCGACACTCCGAATTCTGGCAGAAAACCGACGGCATTACCATAATCACGCAGATACAACCAGTCTGTTACCATCAAACTGATCACAAATACCATGGCAAGCATCGCCCATGCATCGTCTAGCCAGAGACGGCCTTGGCGCATACGCTGGAACAAACGAAACGAAGTAACCACCGTCGCGACGATGGGCAGGACCGTGTTGGCAACTTTAGATTCGTCAGGGCCAACGGTGTCCCAAACAATTGTCAACGTCTCTACCTTCCGATTGTTGAATTGTTGGACCACTGGAGGATGACATGTCGACTTCCGGACAACGGGGAGGTGGTGGCGAGGGCGTAAAACTAGTTTGCCCAGTACATCTCGTTTACCTTTTAAATAAGGAATTGTCAGAGGTTCTCCCAAATTGTTCCATTAGTCACTTTTAGACCTTGGGTACGGCCTATTTCATGCATGGGTTAAAATTGCGCGCTTGGAGCGGTCCAATCGAATTATCGCTTCCCAGCCTGTGGGCATTTAATTATACCCACCTCTCCCCGATCAAGATTATCGGCTATAGATGTTATATCTCACACGATTATGATGCTTTGTGGCAATCAAAAAATGTGGGAATTGACTTTTCCGGCACAGTCCGCCGGACTCCGTTGGACTCACCAGCGCACGCTTAATCCCCTTCAACACCTACTGCAATTTCCTGGACTCCTCATGAATGTCACATTTTCTCTCGAAGATGAGATCATTTTGACCGTCATAGTACTAGCGCCGTGTCTGTGAGGAACGCATCCAGGAGGTGTGCGCCACTTTGCTAAATACTCCCTGGACTCCAAGTCTCCAACGGACTCCGCCGAACTCCACTGGAATCCCGGAGTGCGGCGGACCGCGCCGGAAAAGTCAACTCCCATACGTCCTCGTGGCAATGGCTGTATATCTGCTTACTCCGACTTGCCAGTGTTCAAAGATACCTACCGGATGATTCGTCAGACTAGCTTCCGCATCAGCTAAATAAACACCATCATCTTCTGCATCATGATCACGAGTAAAGGGCAATGCCACTAGCACCACACAGCCGCTGATCCAACCGTACGATATAAACACATCCTATTCCAATTTCCCGGACTTGTATTTATACCGACCATTTTTTGAACTATCTCGCACAATGCCCATTCAAGGCCGTACCCACCAGCTCGTCCGCTCGGAGGATGGAACTGAGATTTACGCCGATGCCGTCGGTAACCCGTCATTACCAAGCATCGTCTTCATTCACGGCCTCGCACTTTCATCTATCGTCTTCGAAAAGTTATTCCAAGACCGCACGCTCTTGGACAATGCCTATCTTGTACGTTATTTACACTTGTTCTGTCGCGGTTGAGGTGTTGAGCCCCACTTAGGTGCGCTACGATATGCGCGGTCACGGCCGGAGTGGAAAACCACTCGAGGCGGAAGCACACGAGTCCATTCGCTACGCCCAGGACTTCGTAGCTGTCGTCAAGGCGTTCAATCTGAAGAAGCCTTATCTCTTTGGTTGGTAAGTGAAGAGTCATTCCTACATTTTATATTCGTGACTGATGTTCTGGATACACAACGAACTCGCAGGAGTCTTGGAGGTATGTATTGTATTTGCACCAATAACTAACAGAATATCTGACTGAGATCTCTCTCTAGCCACAATCGCAGCGGACGTTTTGCAGCACATTACACCCCCTCCTTTGAGCGGCATTATATATGTGTCCCCCCTACCTTATATCGGCCCTATCATGAAGCAACTGGCCAAGCCATTGGTCGGAGAACTCCGTGGAGGACTATTGTCCCCTGACGCTGCGACGGCTCTTGACACGAGGATCAGATTCGCCCGCTCCGCATTTGTGGACCCTGACATTGTGGATCATCCTACCTTTGCTTCGTGGGTTGGCGCTAGTGCTTATGTTACTGGAGAGAATGTAAAGCGTGCGCTATCAAGATCACAAGATCCTGCTGCCCTTTTCGTAGCTGGAAAAGCTGGATTACCGCTTCTCATGCTCTATTCAGAGGAAGACGCTCAGATCAACAATGAGGTGACTGTTAATGAAGTCGCCAATGTCTTCCAGAACAAGAAAGTCGTAGTCGTTCCGCAATCTGGACATGCAGCGTTTTACGGCAATCAAAGTCGTGTCGTGACAGAGATTGTTTCTTTTATTGGTGGGGCGACGCATTAGTAAATATCTGTGATACGTGATAGGATGAACTTGGTGTGTAAAACATGTGTGTAAGGATCATTGGACCCCACTCAGGCTGGCAGTTGGTAAGGTCGTTGAATGTATTTTGTGTGTTCGGCCCCTATCGTGTTAACCCTCCCAGGGAACCTAAATATGTCACTCGTACCAGAAGCTGGGCGCCTGTGTTTGGGAGCGCCGTGATATCTATGGCCTTTACTTACACCGATACTTTTGTGCAACCATTTCAGGTCTTTTTTTAACGTCCCTGGTAAAAAAATGCCTGGGTGATTTGTGCTTGTGTGAACTGAATTAGTAACTTCACTCAAAGTTGTGTGGTATCGGTAAGCATGGTGACTGAGACAGAGGCAAGGGCGAAACAGAGGCCCTTGTAGCTCGCTACTAATGCAACAATAAATAATGGTCTCAATTACAAGCAATCTTCTACCCTGGCTTCCCCTGGTTTCCTGGCCTTGTTACATTCAGGCCGGGGCTAGTACAGCTTCCCCGAATAAAAGTGAACGGCACGTCGGCACCGAAATCTCTAAAATGAAGTTCCGTCCTGTGAGTTATCGCATTCTGTTTGGTACCCCTTAAGCGTCATCTGAGGCTGCCGGGACGCTTCTTACTGATTAGAATCCTCCCTAGTTATAGGTTGAATCTCAGGGCACCCCAGGCAGGCCGTTACCGACGTGTTGCTAAATTTTGAATTCTCTCAGCGAGTTGTACTCAAATTATTATCCCAGCACCTGGAAGTTTGGCAGACTCGGAATATCGACACGTCCCATGGAGTATGAGAATTGCCTTGATCTCACTGTGTACTCGCACAGCGCAGGGTCCCGGTGCACCCTAGGGTAAAAGATTTGCAGTGCTAATCTAGTATCGACTGCGGATCCCCGAGCCTGAGATGATCCCCGAATTTTCTTTGAGACATATGTATCTGCAACAGTGATGATTTGATTAATTGGCTGATCGACACAACTAATGTAGGGAACACGATACCGTTTAGTCTCACACGTTAGTTCTCATGGTCGCCTATTGAACGGGTTCAATACTCTCGATGCGGTGTAGTTCAGCCAGATTCGCCTGGAGAAGATGCTTTCGTGCAGGAGTCTCCATATGCCGACCAGAGCAGAAAGCAAAACGAATCTCGTTCAACCATCCCTAGTTCAAGGTGCCACATAGAACTTACATGGGTTTAACGGACTACACATTATACTCTAATCTTGTCAGAATTTCGTCCCTCTTCCCGATGATCTCGTTGACGTCACTATATCCAGCGAGGCCCATCGAGATATGCAAATCACAAATGGTCTGTTTCAAAATCTGCTCGACACCTTCCTGTCCCGCGATAGCAAGGCCATACATGAACGGACGTGCGACTGAGAATTTAGGGTCAGAATCGCGGGAGTGGAGCTCGAGCAATGACCAAACTGACTCAAGACAGCCTGAGCACCTATCGCGAGGGCCTTGATAATATCACTTCCCGTGCGGATCCCTGAGTCGAAGAGAATGCTCAGTTTTCCGGACTCCTGGGCGGCGCGGACATTGGGCGAGCGTATAATTTTGTCGAGTGCATCCAAGGAACCGATCGCGCCGTCAAGCTGACGACCGCCTTTGAGTGTTCCAAAGGTCAATTCAGTGAGTCTTGACAGACACACAACATACCATGATTCGAAACAACGATTCCTTCGATTCCATGTGCGATCGCCTTCTCCGCATCCTATACAACCGACATCCATTGATGGGATCAACCACGATCTATCCCGAATACAACTCACCGAAACGCTTTGGATACCTTTGAGCACGATAGGCCCATCCCAGTTGTCCCTGATGAACTTCAAGTCCTCCCACGTCCTAAACGCGCCTGAATTCACCTCGCCGAGCCAGCTTTTCCCCAACAGCATGTTCCTTGACGCATCTTCGTCACCCTTGTCGACGGCTGCTTCTCTGACTTTTTCAGGCTCGAATGGGAATGGGGTAGACTCGGCTTGGCGCGGCTCGAGACCAAACCGCTTCATGAATACTGGATCAGACGTGCCAACCTGGACGCCAACGCCGTAGGCGAAAGGGAGATACGCGGTCTCGATATCGTGAGGACGCCAACCGAGGGCCATGCTGTCGACCGTGATGACAAGTGCAGTGAACCCATTCGCTTTCGCTCGTTTCAGTAAGGAGAGGGTGATTTCCGAGGTACGGGGCCTGGGGGTTCCGAAGAACAGTGAGCGGTCCACCAAGGGCAACGTCGGAAAAGGAATGAGTTCACCAGTAAAGTTGGTACCATCTCTGGCCATTCGGACCGTTTGCTGCCGCCACGTCTTCCATGGACCGGGAAGATGCAGTACTCATAATGTAAGGGACGCCGACGTTCCCAGCTGCTCGTGCGCTTGCGAGTTCACCGTCTGTATGCAGAATACCTTGGACACCAACAGGAGCCACAAATATCGGAACAGGATATTTCACGCCAAAGATCGTAGTCTGATGAAAACCATCTGTGAGGAGTACATTCGGTGCTAGGACTAGGGGGTACCCACTTCTAATTTGCGATTCGTTGCACTGGCGAGCATCTGGGGGACGATCTTCCAATTTTCTAGCGCCTTTTTGTTTGCTACGTCCGTTGAGCACGTCCCCGCACTTCCAAAGGTGTACATGTACGCCGCTGTCAAAGGAAAGCAGTCGATCACTCTGATCAGGCATCAACAAGGTAAACGAATTTGTTTGGAACGCACGCAAATGGTTCTTCATGACCTCTCTCGCTTTTTCTTCGATTTGCTTTATGTTGACGGTGCCCAAGACCGGTGGTTGGCCCTGTACGTAGATATCGGTCTGAAACTTGGCCCATTTATCGGGATGCGGGGGTTGAGCTGTCATACTGGCCTAGAATTTCTATCCATCGTGGTCAAATGTAAATAAAATCTGGCAAAGGTGTCGTACCAGAGCCTAGATAGCAGTGGGTGAGTTCGTTTCTGGATGTTTCAGCTTGAGGTGAGTAAGGGATATTCGTCAGATCGCACGAATCGATTATCATCTTGACGCATTCCCAGGCTTGCGCCCATTCGCGACTGTCCGTCCAGCCTCACTTTCGGCCATTTGCGGTGGTGGTGGAAACCTTACACTAATCGAATTTCGGAAGTAATGAATATACCCAAGAGGATCAATCTCATACCAGATAAATTTCGGCGGTGGATGGGAGCTTGGGTGTATCGAATGCGAAGGCAGCCGTGACAAACTGAAACGAAAAGTTCTCAGTCGTGGACAGATCAATCTGCAATGCATTCAGCAACATTTAAACCTACTGACGAATTTACACCGTTGGGCACACATTTTGTGTAGCTTGCATGTCACAACTTGTAAATTTGTTGAATGTTGACGTTGAAACGCTGACCAGTCGGGTAAAGTGAACCCAGAAAAACTCTATTTAGGTCCACCATCTCGACCCTCCCTCGCTGCCTTACCCGAGAGTTTTGTGCGACTGCTTGACTCCGAAAAATTGGCAGAAAATTGGTTCGGGTGGTTGATGAGTCGACGAGTTTAGATCGCTTCCTGGATGCGTACGTCGTCTGGGTTGCGCCTCTGGTATTCGTGCTGAGTCGTCATCTCTAGCTAGCCTTCTAGTCGCAGTCTGCGACGCTTGTCCCACCATCCATCCGATTTCGTCTCTCATCCATATCGTCGCTGTGACCATTCGTCTTACTTCCTAGGCGCTTTGACTCACTCTCGAGGTTGCCTGGCATGACCATCTCGGCGGTTTCGCTGTCCGCTCCCTTTGGGCATCTGCGCGCTCAGCTCGTGCGCTGATGTTCTCGTGTCGTCGCATTGCTTCGTCTGGTGGCTCGTTCGTATATGTTGGAGATTGGTGGTAGACGTTTTAGACGATCTTGGACGGTATGTCTTCATCCTCTGTCGAGATGCACTGATCATCTTCTTTGACCCACCATCATTCCCACCTCCCACCTCCCATTGCCCCATCTCGCGCTCCACTTTGGGAAGCACTTAGCTCTCGCTGCGAGATCACAAGTATCCGATAGGAGCAAGTTCTGGCAACGCTAATCTATTTCGCTGGCGTCCCTCGTAGTGCAAGATTGGATCCATAATGCATCGTTCCCAACCTCTCTTGCACACCACTAGCATTGCCTATAAAAATACGCTGAAGCCTACTTCTCAACCTATTCATATCGTACAATCTCAGCAGATTAACGCGTATTTCGTGGTTGTGACATACACGCTTTAACGACAACATGTGTAGGGGAAAGGGACAGAACGGTGTGGTAGTATTGTAACCAAGTACTGGGATTGACCTATTTTTAGGGGTGGCACAACAAAGAAAGGTAGATCCCTTGACCGTAGAGAAGATTCGCTTCAAAGATTGAATCCCAGACCTGGTTTAGCAGGCATATGGGTTAAAGCTTCCGCGTCACCGCCATTTCCATTTTCTTTTATATCTTCCGAGCGATGCGTGCCAAAATCGTGCAGCATCACCGTCGTGGTCTCGATGCCAACCACCGTGGCTGACTGAAGAGGATCGCGCTGGCCTCTTATCCGAATCGGCCGTGAGCCGAAAGTGATTATAGATTTAAGCTGCTTCGGCGAAAAAGTCGAAGTTTCTTCTGTGTTGATGCGGAAGAGGAATGCAACGACTACACTGAGGTTTGCCACAATCAAGCTAACTGATGTCTGACGAAACCAAGGACCAAGTCTGCATTGTGCTGGAGTGACTAACAAAGCTGGAACCATACCTCAACCAAAGCGGCTACCGCTTCCCTCAATCCACCATCGGAGAGTACATAGTATGAATGGGTGACGCAGACGATAGTGGTGATGGCGGATGCCGAAAAGATAGAAAGAATTCGGATCTTCTGAGGCCAGGTAAGTCGGATTCTGTAGATCAGTCGGAACGGTATTATTATCAAGATAGTGTCAGCGAGCACGTCGGCTGGATGAAACATATTAGGTGGTCTATTTAATTCGTGCTTCATGCCAGACTTACTGATGATTTGCGCGATGGCAACTTTTACACCTAGATCGCACTGAGGACGTGGTTGCGTTTTCCAGCTAGGTTCTGCTTCGCATGTCCAAAAGGTTTGCGCGAATAGGATCATCCAAGTGACCAAAAATGCGACGAAAAAAAACTTTAATGTGCTTCTTAGCGGGCTGGCAGGGCTAGTCAGTCGCACAACCGTGAATAGAATGGAGATCCTGGACGCCCTAAACCATTCTGAGATGGCGCATGATTGAAGGACAAGAGTGAGTTATCATACCAAACGACTGCACTGAAAGACTGTGCGATCCTACCGATCTACTTTTGAGTGCACAAGTCATGTTGTGTCGAAAGAACTTCTCGTACATGTAATACAGTGCCACATTTGTAGCTTGGGAATATCGAGCTACAGTCATACAGAGTCAGCGATATTCGTTCTGGCAAAAAAACGATGATAGCATTACCGTAGTTGTGCAGATACAACCAATCTATTACGAAAAAAACGATGTTCAATACCATGGCAGTCGCTGCCCATGCATCGTCTAGCCACAACCGGCGTTGGTGCATCCGTTCGCACAGCCGGAACAAAGTGACTACTGTCGCAACGATGGGCACGACCAGGTTGACAACTGTAGATTCTTCAGTGCCAGCCTTGGTATCCAAAAAATTCTCAACGTCGCTACCTTCGGTTTGTTGGACTGTTGGACCACCAGGGGATGACATGCTGACTTCCGGGAAAAACACCCAAGTACGTCCTCTTTATCCTGTATTTGACATTCTCTCCGTAGGACCCACAGATATACTTGGGTACAGCCTATTCAACGTATCAATTGATTTCCGCACGGGCTTGTGGTCAAATGCATACATCACTTTTCTCACAGTTCTGAGCTGCGCGATACGCATTACGGTAATCATTAATCATACCCCCAAACAGGTGTGTTACTAGATGGATTGAACTTGGAGACATTATTCCCCTCATCCAAGTCACGATGCTTTGGAATTATGTACATATATAGTATCTGGCTGGTCAAAATGGTTCCAACTTGGAGGCTACCAGGCCCAGGAGACCCGGAGTCTCGGAGAAGGGGAGATCACTATTATGTACCTGCCCCACAGTTTGCTTGGAATCATATCGGACATGCTTGAGACTCTGAGCCCACCTGAATGACGTGATATCCGATGTTCTGCGATCATCTACGTGCCAGCGCAGCAAAGGATATCGATAAAGTTCCACTAACGCCACACAGCCGCTGATCCGAGTTCATGATATAAACCCATTCTATCGCCGAGCGATAGTGTCTGTTTGAACTATCTCGCGCAATGCCCGTTCAAGACCTCACCCATCGGCTCATCCGCTCAGAGGATGGAACTGAGATTTACGCTGATGCCGTCGGTAATCCGTCGTTACCAAGCATCGTCTTCATTCACGGTCTCGCACTTTCATCCATCGTCTTCGAGGGTCTGTTCCAAGACCGCACGCTCTTGGATAATGCCTATCTTGTACGTCATTTGCTCTTTTCCGTGCATGATATTGAGACCCGCTTAGGTGCGCTACGATTTGCGCGGTCACGGTCGCAGTGGAAAACCACTCGAACCAGAGGCCCACGAGTCCATTCGCTACGCCCAGGATTTTGCAGCTGTTGTACAGGCTTTCAATCTGAAGAAGCCTTATCTCTTTGGTTGGTAAGTGAAGACTCATTCCTACGCTTGCCGTTGATGGCTGATCTTGTGTTTATCCATCGAATTTGCAGGAGTCTTGGAGGTATGTATTATATTTGTATTGTAACTAACAGAATATCTGACTGAGATCTCTCTCTAGCCACAATCGCAGCGGACGTTTTGCAGCACATTACACCTGCTCCTTTGAGCGGCATTATATATGTGTCCCCCCTACCTTACATTGGCCCTATCATGAAACAGATAGCCAAGCCGTTGATCGGAGAGCTCAGCGAAGGACTATTGTCCCCTGACGCTGCGACGGCTCTTGACACGAGGATCAGATTCGCCCGCTCTGTGTTTGTGGATCCCGACACTGTGGACCATCCTACCTTTGCCTCGTGGGTTGGCGCTAGCGCTTATATTACTGCGGAGAACATAAAGCGCACGATATCAAGATCACAAGATCCTGCTGCCCTTTTCGCTGCTGGAAAAGCTGGATTACCGCTTCTCTTTCTCTATTCAGAGGAAGACACACAGATCAACAATGAGGTGACCGTTAATGAAATCGGGAACTTCTTCGAGAACAAGAAAGTCGTCGTCGTTCCGCGAGCTGGACATGCAGTATTTCACGGAAATCAAAGTCGTGTCGTGACAGAGATTGTTTCTTTTATTGGAGGAAAGGCGACGGTTGTAACATGACCGGAGAAGGACATTTCAAATCCTCACCTAACAAAATCATTGAATGTATTTTGCATGTGTTCAACACATTCGTATTCCCAGGAACCTCAGAATAGAACGGACGTGAAGGACTGACATACTAGTATTATTAGTAGCAGACTCTGGGCCCTATTGGCACCGGCCCGGTACTACCTATAAAATTAAGCTGAGGTTACTATGCGCCACAACAAGTTCGTCAGTCACAGTGACTCATCAGTTTTACGACACGAGAATTCTACTCACACACAAATATCATCATTTGCATGGCGTATTATGAACTTGAACGAGCTCATTTGAAGCAAACAATGAGAGATCGTCAAAAGCTGCCAGTGATTGTTACATGCTGAATCGTGATCGCTAGTTGCCGACCAATGCCGAATGCTGGGTTCTGCATGAAATCGATCTGATGTAAATGTCGGGGATATCCGCTCATTGCATCGTCCGATAACTTGTGACTCCTATATAAATCCTAGGCCTTGTTACTTAATACCTCACAGTCGAGCCTTTCGTCAGGTAGTGCCCAGCGGAGTTTGTATCTGGTTTGTGTGCCCACGAGTCTCCGGACGACTGACAAATGGCATCCATTTCGGTGCGTACGCTGTTTCCCAGCTGCTCAAAGTTTTACAAGCGCGTCGCCCGACTGACAGCTCTGATCCGATCCATTGCACTGATACGGCGGCAGCGGTGTCGAGAGCTATGCCAGCACTCCATCATGATGGGGATAGCACTGGCAGCACTGGCCTTTTAATGGGGGTGCCAACTTCCATCAG
>JBBPNM010000234.1:0-12486 GCA_038090895.1 Boletus bicoloroides
CGGAACCATCCGCTTATCTCCCGAACCGATACCTTCAACTCATCCACGATCATGGTCAGTTCTGTCCTTCACCACCCGACATTTATACTCACACTTTCTAGTCAAGATCAACAAAGGATGCCTATGCTGACTTTTGCAGCATAACCGGCTCATCGCGAGTATCCCGTCCTTCATCTCCCTCCCATCATCATCCCTGATCCTTCCCCGATAGACTCAAGGAAGCCAAGCGCTACCTCGATAAACACAAACGACTCGATGCCGCCATCGATGCCTTCTTCCAAGACAGCGGGAGCCGCCGCGCAGAGTCTGCGCCTTCCACCAGCAAATTGACATCCCTTTTCGAGAAATACAAAGGTAACACTCGTCCGATCACCCCTGGTCACAGCACTTTGATAAATCGTCCTGTCATAGATCCAGATGGAGACATCATCTCCACTCAGGGAACAGTCCAGTTCTTCACCGAACTCGGTTTCAAACAGGACGAGGACGAGCTCGACGCAGATGGAGATGATGATACGCCCAAACTCTTATTGCTCGCTTACGAGCTTCAGTCTCCTCGATTAGGAGAGTGGACCAAGAGAGGTTGGTTAGACGGGTGGAAGAGCATTGGGTCAGCCTCCGTTTCACCGGTGATTTCGGACCGTTTGACGTCAATTCTGCACAGGTGTGACTCCATAGACGGTATGAAGACCGCACTGACACGTTTACAAGACAAGCTTGGCTCCGATCCGTCCTACTTCCGCACCGTGTACAATTTCACTTTTAATTTTGCAAGGTCAGACGGTCAGCGTAGTCTTGGTATGTGTGTTTCTGCTCCATCGGTCCACCTTGACAGTGTACATCTCCACCCAGCCAAGGATACCGCGCTCGAATACTGGAAATCGCTTCTATACTTTGGCGTAGGCAAGGAAGCGTTGAAACATGTACCGGCCGACGATGAGGATATCGACATGGATCAAGGTCAAGGATGGACGAGACAACACACGGAGATGTGGTTGGTGTATATGAAAACGAGAGATGACGTTGCCGTGAGCAAAGATACCTGGCAGATGGTTCGTATCGAGATCCCTTTTTCCACCGCCTTGCTGACGAGAAGCGTGCAGCTCCCAGACTTTATCCGTTCATTTGACGGGGACTTTAACAAACATGATGATCAAGGTAATGCCATGTGCGCTTCCTTTCCATTGGTAGCATGCGGTTGACACTACGACGTCATCACAGCTGCTTGGCCCACCATCATAGACCACTTTGTTGAATGGGCAAAGAAAAGGAATTGAACTACATCGCATTGTACTACCCCTTGATACGGTCCTCTTATACTGTAGAGTATTGCATATGATCGATTCTGCCTGGCGGTCGCCTCGCAACCCATCACCAGAAGAGCACTGCTTATGGCACGAGCGAAGGTAGAAATGAAGATTCTTTCACGACGGAACACTTGATAGAAGCGCGGGATGTTCCAACGATAGCGGCCAAGATTTTCGACGCGTCTCTTTAATCAAGTTCAGCCCATGCACACCTCAACGCGGACTCGGACATACTCTGGGTCGACACGAACGACTGTCTCGGTCCCAAGCTCGTTCACCGACAACACGTCGATGTAGGTACTTGCAAAGGTGAGCCCAAACATGTCCGAGAGTGCATCCTGGAAAGATTTTCGTATGAGCAGGGCATCAGTGCAACGAGGCTCCATAGCGAGGCGTATGTAATGATGCGTGGTCTGCAGATGGCTTAATGTCATGGCCATTGTGAGATACGTTGACAAGCTCAGTCCTGCTCCGTCCCAGCACCGGTCTCTGACAGAACAGCTGTAGGAGTAAACATTATGTAATCGTACGAGCACTCGGATGCCGCACGACATCAACCCGGGCACTGACGTCCTCGAGTTAGGACATGTCTCAGACTGACCATACCTGCTGCGGTGTCGTGGACGAGGTACGCGCTCGTCGCAGCCAGGCTAGCAGACCACAACCATGGATCGTCCGCAAGTTCACAGTCGGTCTCACCATCCTCATCGTCGGCTATTCGACATACGTCTACGCTGCAAGGTTCTGCAGGGACATGATTGCAAAAACTAGCGGTGCACTAGGCAGTCAGGCGACCGGAGGTCCGTATTCCATTCTCCCGATCTTACGTTGACGTGAGACCTCTACAACCCAGTCGCATTCTTGGTCGTATTTTGTCTCTTGTTACTCTTGATGTCGTGGTGTTATATTATGGTGCGCCCTTTTTTTCGCTCTGCCATCAAACGACACCCCAATTTACTGCCGCAATGCACTCAGGTGATCACTACATCTCCCGGCGATGCTCGCCTGGTAGGCCCTTTCCATAAAAACCTTTTCTTTTCGTTCATTCCCGTACCTGGGCCGGTCCATAGTATACCCAGCAGACAACTAAACCGGGCTATGACCATAATGACAGATCATCAACGCTCAACTCTGACGTCCGCGGAACTTCTTATGAGCTTACGTCTCCCACCACCAACGTCTTTCATCCTCCCACGCACGAGCCTGCAAAAAAGCATAATCCACAACCGTCACTTGGCTCTGGGAAAAACAAAACTGTCGCATCGCAGCTTTCTGTAGCTGCTTCTTCGGTTGCTAAGCTGGAACAACGTTCACACTCACAACCATCACCCCGTGGTCCCGAAGAAGCACGTGCTACTGATGGGTTTGGGGCCCCTGAGTCCCCGCATCTCCCAGATTCAGCGACGCTCCCCACCCATGCGAATTCTTATCAGTCGAGTTCTCCCCGGCCTCCGCCGATGTTCTCGCGACGTCCAACAACAACCCCTGTGCTTCTACCGGAATACCGTTATTGTAGTAGGTGTCAAATCGTCAAGCCCTCCCGGGCGCATCATTGTAGAGCCTGTGGTACAGTGAGTTGCTTTTTTTTTTTTTGGTTCGCCCCGCGTGTCCATCAGTCTGAACTTGTGTCAAGTGCGTCTTGAAGTATGACCATCATTGTCCTTGTGGGTGTACATTTTCCGGGAACGTTGCAAAATTGATATACTTGCTCCTTTTTAGGGATCGGGCAATGTGTAGGTGCATTTAACCAAAAAGTGTGTTCATCTTCTGCGCATTGTCTCGTTGTCATTTAAAGCTTGTTCTTTGAGTTCTTCGTCAATTTTCTCCAATGGGCGACGGTGTTCTGTTTTTGGACGTTTTCGACGCTTCTAGGCCTCAACGTTAAACCACGGACCTCTGCGGGCCCCGAACTTGACCCTCAGCAAATTGTCGTAATAGCCCTGTTCGTTGCCGTCGTTCCGGGTCGTATCTCCTTTCGTCACTGACAAGACACTTCCAGTGCTGGCCTCTTTGGGTTATTTTGCAGCCTCTTACTCTTATCGCAGCTTCATCTTATTCTGTTGAACCAAACGACTGTCGAGTCACTTAATTTTAGGTCGATGCGAGACCGAGAACAAGAGTTGTTTTCGCGAATGCACAAGTGGTATCAATTTTGGTGCGTCTTTCAATATCCCCGATTATGCTGTGGCATCACACGGAAGCGGCTGCCTATGCGCTACCGAGTCATCACTTATCTAACCGAATCTATCAGTGCAAAACGGCAAACACGAAAACAGTGGGATATCGAATGGGGAAGAATTGGAATCGAAGGCAACCTGTGGTGGCTGGGAAGTCGCAGAGCGAACTGGGTAGCGGTGATGGGGAAGAACATGTGGTGGTGGATTCGTGCGTCTTTCCCTCGTGAACCTCGTGTGGGCTTTTGAACACCCGCAACAGTGCCTGTCGGATGTCACCTTGGCGATGGGTTAAATTACCCAACTAATCCACGTTTTGACGGTGCTGGTAGATGGAAGAGACGGAAGGAGTGGCCTTCTGATTTACAATGAATGTTTGATGATTATTCCAACTGTATTAGATACTTGGAGCTTGAACGCAGGTCTACTCAGCTCCCTTATGGGTGTGATTGTAAAGCGAGGACGGGACAGACCGGCTGGGGCGGGCGGAACTTGACCCCTCAGATCAGCCACATAATTTGGGTCTCTTTCTTTGAGCTGAGCCACGACTTTCATCGTCAAAGTTGTACACCTTACCCACAAGTTTCAATTTAACATGGCACCCGCAACGACATTCCCGAGCAATGGTCCAGGCGTGTCCAATGGCCATTCGAACGGTACTCATGCCCTCAAGCAGACCCGAACAACCGGTGCTCTAACAGAGAAAATATCATCGGCGAGTCTCATTCAGATGGAGTATGACTACAGCGCACACAAGTAAGTCAACTATGATGCAAACGCCGGGGCCCATCGCCGGTGGTGCCTCGTCACGCGGGCGTTTATGAAACGACCTGGGCCAATGGGATCATTAGTTCCATCTTACTGACGAATCATGTTATTCCCTCGACTTCGCTAGTTACCACCCACTACCGGTCGTCTTCGATTCCGCGAAAGGCGTCAAGTGAGACCTTTTCGCCAATGGCGGCGCTTCTTCTATCTGATTGACTTGATTAGAGTATGGGATCCCGAAGGCAACGAATACATAGACATGCTCTCTGCTTATTCGTAAGGGCTTCTCACCTTCTGATTGGCTTTGAGCTCACATGGGATTCATTTCAGTGCCGTCAACCAGGTCTGTGTTAAAGCTTGGATATATGTGTAGTGGATTATCTCGGCTCATGCGGACACACGTTTCAAAGGGTCATTGTCACCCAAAGATAGTCGCTACTCTTGTAGAGCAAGCTCAGAGACTCACACTGTCCTCGCGTGCATTTTACAATTCCGTCTTTCCGCGTTTCGCAAAGCAGATGAAAGAGACGTTTGGCTATGATCGGGTTCTCCCTATGAACACTGGTGCCGAAGCGGTAGAGACTGCCCTAAAGGTGGCTAGGAAATGGGCGTACGAGACACCTACCAAAGATGTCGATCCAGGCAAGGCGATCGTTCTCAGCGCAGCGGGGAATTTCCATGGAAGAACCTTGGGCGTAATCAGGTAGGTGGTAGATAGTAATCGATCTCCGAGTCGTGGTCCAGACGCTGATCTATTCTCGGTCCGTTTCCGACACAGCATGAGCACGGACCCGGATAGTCGTGATGGATTCGGACCTTACCTCGCGGGTGTAGGTCCTACGTACAAGGATCAGGATGGAACTGCTCAAATGATTCGCTATGGCCACATTGAGGATTTCAAGCGTGCGCTGGATTACTTTGGCGAGAACGTCGCTGCATTCTTGTTGGAGCCCATTCAAGGTGAAGCTGGGTACGTACACTCCAAGACCTGTGTGTCGCCTCTCTCTCATGGATCACCCCAAGTATCGTCGTTCCACCAGAGGGGTATCTTCGGGAAGTTCGTCAGCTATGCACGGAGAGGAATGTTCTCCTTATTTGCGATGAAATCCAAACGGTCGGTTCGCCTGCCCGCCACGCTATCGGATGCTGATCGTCGACATCTGACAACAGGGTTTGGCACGGACTGGGAAGATGCTCTGCTGCGAGCACGAGGGTATTCGACCCGATATAGTCTTATTGGGAAAGGCACTTTCTGGTGGAGGTCTGTCGAGCTTATTCCCTCGGTGATTGCGCGATCATTGACACGAGCCTTCTGGCTCGATAGTTTATCCCGTTTCTGCGGTTCTTGCCGATCGTGCAATCATGGACTGTATTGGACCCGGCCAACATGGGAGCACGTATGGAGGGTAATCATGCGTCATGTCGAGGATGATGGTACCGTTTTTAACACCGCTTTACTCAGGAACCCTCTGGGATGTGCTGTTGCCATGACGGCTCTGAATGTGATTCAAGATGAAAGACTGGCAGCGAACGCCGAGCGCCTGGGGCATATCTTCCGCGAACGCATGAACGCGCTCAAGGACAAGTCGCCCTTGATCAAAGAGGTTCGCGGAAAGGGATTGCTGAATGCGGTCGTGATCGATGAGTCGGCGAGTCTCAGGGGCCACACAGCGTGGCAATTTTGTTTGTTGTTGAAGAGTCGGGGTGTGCTCGCCAAGCCGACACATGTCAATACGTGAGTGACCTCGCGTCTCGTGTTTGATCTCGAGGTGGGGTTGTTGATGGGGGATTGTCGTTTGTAGTATTCGTTTTGCGCCTCCATTGGTGATTTCGGAAGAGGAAATGGAGACGGCGATGAGACGGATCGAACAGTGCCTGGATGACTTTGACAAGGTGGGTTGGTTTTTGGTGTCTGGATGTGTCTAGTGTCGCTTAAACGATCTTTTGCAAGCTCGAAGAGATCCCGGGTGAGGTCGAGAGCGAGAAGGGCTACAAGGATACGCTCGATAACTGATCGGTTCCAAACCTGATGAACGGTGAACTCTGAAGTGATGCATGATTGATGATTGATGACGCGAGTCTTTTCAAGCATACTTATATGTGGCATACTAGCTTGTATAATGTAGAGATCGATGTATCATCTGGGTAAATACCATCTACAGTATTTAGGAGCTACAGCGTGCGATGTGAGACACCTCGTAGGGACGACTTCTACGAGCTCAGAAGCCGTCCGAAAAAAATGCCTCGTACGAGACTCGTTCTTCCCCAACATTAGCAACTCGACGCTCGATAGGGTGAGTCGAACGATGAGTGAATAAAAAGGGTACGAAAAATGGAGCCAAACTCGAAATTCATTACCGTTGTATTTCAGAGGTGGTGGCAGTTGGAAAAAAAAAACGGCGTCGAGCTGCATGTCTCATTTTTTTACGTAAAAATCGCAACATTTAAGTCACCCGGCCAAATTTTCGTCGTCGTTTTGTTCATTGAAGTTACGGTCACCGCAGCGATGGCGTTGGCAGGTCCACAGGGATTACGCCGGAGGAAACAGTCGGATTCAGCGATGACATGTGGCCACGTCGATGGAATTCATGTCGTCGATGACCGAGACGAGAAACCTCGCAGTCAGAACCCTCCGCGAGAGGAAGTCGTGTGGGGAAAGACTCCCAGTGGTCAAGGTGCGTGGTTTGATCTTTAATATGGGCGCTGCTCTAAATATGTCTTCCAATAGTGTTTCGAGTGCCTACTACGCACGATGTGCTCACGGCGCTGTTCCACCCGGCTTACCCGAAAAGTCACCTGGACGTGCTCAACTTGTCTCTGCTGGGCTTTCAACTCGTCTTGTTTTACATCTTGCCCCAGTCAACCTCCCGAGTGTTCTTTTTACTCTATTTTGCGTTTTGGCGTGCTGCGTACGATGCTGGCTTGGGTTGGGTGCTTACGAAACAGAGCAAGAAAAAGTGGATCGTTCGTGAAATTCAGCGGTTGGGATGGCTTGATCCGAGTCGTAAACCTGCCATGAGAAACTGGATTCGTGCACAGCTGGCCGGTAAGATGGGTAAAGATTACTCGTTCGACGTGGGTCCATTGACGAGATCTCGCTTCATCGCGTTTGCTCATCGCGTTTTTCGTTTCCTTTCAGGAACTTCCATTGGAATATAACACCTGGCTCTTGTTCAGACAGCTGGTCGACGTCATTCTCCTAAAGTACGTGAAGCATGATTTGTGTGTGGCGGTCATGTTGATGTTGATGGTCGTGTACAGTGATTTCCTGGCCTATTGCATGTTTGCTTTTTCTTGCTTCCGAGTTCCTGAAGGACTTTCATTCACTGTTCACGTCATGCGGTGGGTGTTGGTTAGTGACACTTTGATTTCACCATTGACTCCTTGGTGTGTAGCTGGATTGGCGGTGTGGCGCTGATCGTGTTCAATCTCTGGGTCAAAACCGAAGCACACGGCGTCGTGAAAGATTATGGTTGGTACTGGGGTGATGTCTTTTTCCAACGTGGAAACCTGGTCTTTGATGGCGTGTTCGAGCTCGCACCACATCCGATGTACTCTGTCGGTAGGTCTTTGGTCATTCCCTTGTCAGATGCCTGTAATGTCGGGTTACCTTACAGGCTACGCGGGTTACTACGGTCTGTCGTTGATCGTCGGCAGCTATCCCGTGCTATTTGCCAGTCTTGCCGCCCACGCTGCTCAGTTCGCTTTCTTGGTGTTCTTCGAGAATCCGCGTACGTCTTTCTACCCTTTTGCAGACGACGAGCGTTGAAGTCATCTTAGATATCGAGCGTATGTATGGGAAGCGTCAACAGATTGCTGTACGTAAACCACTCGCGTCGACCGGTCCTCACAAGCGAAATGGTGCACCACCAGCGACTTCCCACCAAGACTGCACGGACGGACTTTCTACGCCACCTGCAACTGAAGGAGAGAGTGCTTCGGAGACCGAGCTTGAGACTGAAGTCGAGACAGATGTACCGACCCGGAAGCCAAGCAAGAGGCGCCACGCACTGCGCTTGAGCAACGACTCGCTCAAGGGAACTACAGTGCAACAACAACCAGTGTCAGAGCATGATCTGTATCACAAGTACTTCAGACGTGACGTCGTCGGGCTTCATAACATTGATTTACTACGGTAGGGCGCTTGTCGGAGAACTTGTCCAAAGAATTCGCTCAACCAAATTCTTTATGCATCAGGTCTTCTGATGCGATGTTGGTACTGTTGATATTCTACATATCGGTCGCGTCCTGTCTCCCGATCATGTCACATCGCGCGACTTTGGCCTTGCATTTCGCGCATGCATCTGGTTGGTGTATTTTCCACAGTGTTGGCCTGGGTCTTCTCCTACGCGCACAAAGCCAGTCCAAGTTCCTTGTTCGCCACTTCCTCAAGAACTATACGTATCCTGTTAATGATAATGGTGACTGTGCAGTGCAAGAGGCATTCACGAATTGGAAGTCGCTGTGTAACATGAGCTTGTGCATGACTTATAGTATGTTTTCCCTTCTCCGTATTTTTTCCCTGCTTATATACTTCTTCACAGTTTCCCTCGTCGGCCTTGCCTGGAAGACCTATGAATTGCCAAAATCGTGGACGGAAGGAGACGATCTTTTGTGCCATACGCTGGGAGCGGTACGTCGTCCCGTTTTACTCGTGTCATTTTTGCTCATTCCTAATAGTTATTGATCGGCCTTCACGTATGGGCGGCCATGGAGTCGTATGAAGTTCTTGGCGTTTTTGGTATGTATTTCAGTTCCATCAACAAACGTTCGTTAATATGGCACATTAGGATGGTTCTACGGAGATTTCTTCGCAGAAGACTTCCCTGCCCATCTGGAATATAGTGGCATCTTCCGGTGAGCTATTTTCTCCAGCTTCTGGCCTTGATTGAACCTTGCTAACCGAGATGTCGAAAGTTATCTCGACAATCCTGAACTCATGAGTGGTGCAGCATTCCTCGGACTCGCGCTTATCAGCGGAAGTAAACTGGTGGGCCTCCTTGCGGTCCTGAGATTCTTCGCACATTGGTGGTTTTTGCACAATGTAGAGACGTAAGTCCCGATGTTCTCGCTCATCTCCCTTGTGGTTGACATTGCATGCTGATTATGGCGATAGCCCTCACATGCGGAAATTGTACGGGGATAGTCTACGCAAGGAGGCAGGTTTTGTCAAGGTCATCAAAAACGTCGCAAGCAAAAACGCGCGACTTTTGGAGTCCCGCGCTGGGCGTCATGCACCAGAGATAAGGAGAGTTGCAAAGGAAGTCAAAGGGACATTTGATAAGGTATTCGAGGAGACTGCCGACGTCGTGGAAGAATTTTTGGCCAAGTGTGAGTTGGACAGACTGTGTTCCCTCGGTGGTATTTTGAACTGGAATCCGCGCAGCCAAACCAAAGATATCAGAAGTCGTGCAAGAAACCAAAGTACTTTTGCAACAATCGCGTGAACGTTTGGTCATAACGTGAGCTGTTATCTATAGTCGCTTTTGATACTGATGATCTGACTTTCTTTGCTCTGCCTGTTTTAGGCGCGTCGCCAATGACTTGTCATCTTATGATACCGCCAAATACAAGGTCTCTATCTCTCCCAGTAAATCCGGTAATACGCGGTTCCACCTTGGCGAACCTATTCATGTCAAATGGGAAGCTCCCCAGCGCCACTCTCGCCGTGACTGGATTGGCATCTACAGGGTGTGGCGTTTTCAATATCCCTTGACGGAGTTGATTGATTGATGGGAATATTGAATAGGTTGGTGCGAACAAGTCGACGGTGATTACGAAGATATCGTCATTTGGACTGTGGGTTCCTGTTCACAATAAAGAATGGGATGGCGATGTGCCTCTCGATAACACGCATGTGATTTCGAGGAGCCCGGAAGCGCAAACCGGGACCGTTATCTTCCAGGGTCCTACCCTTCCATGGAAAGTCGGGCGATATGAGGTGTGTATTTCGTTAGGTTGCCACGGTTAGTCAAACGATTGACGTTTGTATGTTCCTATTAACTCAGGTTCGGTATCATCATGATGGCAAGCACAATGTCCTCGGGATTGATGGTCCTCTGGAGATCTATGGTGAGCCTTGACAGCTAATAATTACTATCCGTGGATTGAACTAAAAAATGGCTTTGGCGTGATAACGACAATGAAGTCAACAAGCCGACATCCTTCGATTTTACGTCTATCAGGCAATGTCTCACTGACATCATTCCCCTGTGCTTGGATAACGACCCACGTTTAATTCCCCTGTCTTGCGGCGGTACGCGCGATCCGAGCGTGGATATTGACGAAAGTGATGCTTCCGATGAAGCACGGGATCTAGACGACTTTAGCTTTTGGTCAGAACGACAAGCGAAACGTATTTGCACTGCGATCGAACAAGCGTTCAACGTGGAGTATGTCCCCGAGGTCATCGTGGCGGATGCGAACTTGACGAGGTTGACGAATCGCATTTTGGTGTCGAAACAACTCTTGGTCTCGTAATGGTCTTTCTTTTATACCTTGGGCTTGGTTTGGGAAATGGAACTGGAGCTGGAGATTTCTTTGTATAACGCCCTCTTTACGCTAATGCTATGAAGTTTTTACTCTTTTCCATCGGAGGACACGTGATCTTGCTGACCTGGAAGTCGACTTTTGATTCATCCGTTCAACTTGGAGTCCATCGAAACCAACTTGTCTCTACCGAACATTCAAATCTGCGAACCATCATGCGCAAGTCCCAGCATTATTTTTCTCAGTGCCCCGGGGCTGCATCCAAGGTATGCACACATGTCATCTTCTGAGTCCTTTTCCAACCCTTGCTCTACATAGTCCCCGATGAACTATAAGTCTTGGAGCCGTCCTCGCGAAAGGCGGCAAGATTATCTCTGCCGGACACAACCACCACCAGACCCACTACGACGGCAACCACGTACGCACGCAGAGGCTCCGTAAGCTCGTCTCGATGCACGCCATTTTCAATCTGACGGGTATGTCGCCTTCGTTTAAGCAGTAGGTTCAAGCCGGAGAGCGAGGTAGGGCGACGGCGACGGCGAAACGGGGGTCGTGTTTTGAATCGTGGCGATGGCGATCACGATGGCCGGTGTAGAGCGTGTTTGGAGGCGGGAGCGGGTCCGAACGTGTCTCCTGCGAAGAAGGAAAGGAAGAAGAAGCTGGAATGGGATGTGGATGATCGTGATTGTGAGCATGCGGAGGGAGGTCGAAGTTGAATTGCCCTTGCTCGTTCTGAACGGCGCTGGGATGCGCGACGTCGAGATCCGAGAGTGAACGGGGCGGATCTGTACGTGGTTCGGGTGAGCAAGGCTGGTACGGGGTCTGCGAAGCCTTTCTGGCGATGTGTGCGGTGGTGTCCTTGGTCGGACGTGAAGCGTATTTTTCATCGGGATCCGGTGTTGGGTCGGTTTGGAGTGTTAAAGGCGAATGGGACGGAGGGGTGTGTGTATGAGACATCGTCGGATGCGAGGTTGTTTGCTGGTGCGGTATGTGAGGATTCTTTTTTCTTTTGGTTCCAAGCTTGTTTGTCGATGCAATTTGCTAATCGTATACGTTCAATATTTTCCCTCGCATCCAAAATACATGAGGCTATGTGTAAGTACACGATCTCCCGGGGCTCGTGCAACGTGCCCTCGGCCGTCAGCGGGGACTCGTCGTCTAACAACATACAAGGTACTTCACATCAAAGGCCGTCCCCAAGTTTGTTGCCACAAATTGTTGGAGATAAGAAACTGTAAATTTCTCGAGCTAAGTACTGTACACCTAAACAGGTGCACTGCAGAAGGTTAGGTACACAATAGGCTGCACTGGGATTTAATACTCTGGTCCCTCGAACTCACAGACTACGGGCATCATTATCGTCCATACGTCGTTCGGACGGTGATCGTACTACTGTTTAGCGAGAGCACGATCGAGTTTTACGCGGATAGAAACGGGAGATGCTACCTCGAAGATACTCTGAGTTTCTTTGGAACAAGTAACCGATCCAAATAGTATAATGATTACGTACGCGTGTTGATCCCACGTGACCAGATAACAGGATCACGTGCATATTAACTAACCCTTCAAAGTTTATGACAAGGACGCGACGATGTTCCCGCCCGCTGTCGTTGAACAGCAAGCCAAGCTCGGCGTCTCCGCAGAGGAAAGCAAAGCTCAACGTCTAAAGCGACAACAAGCCCGATTTCGTGATCGCGGTGGGTCGGTGTCCGTTTCTCTTGCTCGCCGTATCGTGCATTGACGTGCAG
>JBBPNM010000235.1:0-12468 GCA_038090895.1 Boletus bicoloroides
TACCTGACAATAACATCCAATTGGTCGGTGTGGAAGCTGGTGGCGAAGGTTTGTTTGTATTCCGATAATTTGCTGAATCGCAAACTGACAACAGGGGCAGGTCTTGATGGAGATCGTCACAGTGCTACGCTTTCTAAAGGCCAGCCTGGCGTGCTTCATGGCGTGCGGACGTATATCCTACAATCTAGCGTTGGACAGATAATTGAGACACACTCAGTTAGTGCGGGCTTGGATTACCCCGGAGTTGGACCAGAGCACGCTTGGCTGAAGGATTCTGGTCGCGCAGAATACGTAGTTGCGACAGACGAAGAGGCGTTGAGAGGCTTCCGTCTTATCACGCAACTTGAAGGAATTATTCCCGGTTAGTCGATGTCCTATGTCAGTGAACGATTGCTAAAGGGGAGTTAAGCGCTGGAGTCATCGCACGCCATCTGGGAGGGAGTCCGCCGGGCGAGGCTGCTCACGAAAGAAACGGATCTAGTTATAGTGAGATGTTTTTGCATCTTTGTCTTCTGCTGAGCTGACTTTTTCCCTGTAGTGTCTGTCCGGGAGGGGTGATAAAGATGTTGAACAAATTTCCGAGCTACTCCCTGGAAAGTGGGCAGATAAGCTGGACTGGCACATTTGAGGATCTGTCAGAGTGTAGGAACTCTTTGTGGGAAAGTTACATAGGGGATATGACTCGATCGCACTGACGGAGATTTACTACTACTACTACTACTACTACTACTAGTGCTTGCGATCCCCCCCCATCAGAACTCAACTTGTTCGTAGAAATGGCAACAGAACCCTCAGTCGCAGCGAGTGAAAGAGCAGTTGAAAATCTTGCAGCTAAACTTCGGAGACGGTCAGTAGGACTCTTGTATTTCAGAGCCCCACAAGCTCACCTCACCGTTCCATAGGCAAGTTGTCGGATCTCGAGAAACAGCCCTGGAAACCATCCTCGTCCTCCGTCAGGTCGTGTCCAAGGCCCGTTTTTCCAACATCGATCAGCTGATTGAAATTATCCGCGCGGTGGGCCGAAAGTTAGTGGACGCCCAGCCTAAAGGTACGGATCAACCTTTTCCGCGCATACATCGGATCGACATCTCACCATCATCTCCCTCAGAATATACGGTAGGAAATACTGTTCGTAAAGTTTTGCACCACATCCGAGAGGAATATCATACGGCATCCCAAGGAACCACAGCCCTGTCGACCTCGAAACCTACGTTCTCGATTGCAAAGTTTGTTTCCCAAGGACAGCCCCGTAAGCAAGCTACCCCTCAGAAGATTTCCCATGAGGCGCGAGGTACCTTGAAGGAAAATAACCCTGATGATCCCGATGCATTCGCTCGAACACTAAAGCCTGTGCTCATGGAGGCCATTCAAGATGTCTTTGACGAACTTGAAACCGTGAATGATAACATATCTAAGAATGCAAAGGATCACGTACATTCCGAGTATGTTATCTCTGTCAGTCTCTTAGCACGCGCCTGGCTCAAATAGCGTGGCCTCAAGCGAGATCATCCTCACAATCGGCAAGTCAAGTACAGTAGCGGCATTTTTGAAGTCGGCTGCTCCATATCGGAAATATACTGTCATCGTGGCAGAGACCGCTCCAACGTCAGTCCTCCCCCTATTTTCTTCCAGTGTGAATACCGATTCTTGTCTGGCTGACAGATACAGCGGTCACGAGATGGCCGAGTCACTTTCGTCGGCAGGCATATCCACAGTCCTCGTTCCCGATTCCTCAATCTATGCCCTTATGTCGCGAATAAACAAGGTCATACTTGGCGCACATGCCATTCTCGCTAACGGCGGGATGTTCGCTATTTCGGGATCACTTCTAGCCGCTACAGCTGCTCGCGCACACAGCACTCCGGTCGTCGTCTGTGCAGGACAATTCAAGCTTACCCCGCAGTGGAATTTATACCACGAATATGGCGCACTTGATTTTGGAGATCCCAGTAGCGTTCTCGGGTTTGAAGAGGGCGACCTAGTGGATAAAGTGGATGTTATGAATCCATTATTTGATTATGTACGACCAGAGATGATCGATGCATATGTTACAAACGAGTGAGTCTCTTGTGCATCCTGTCTCTACTTGTATCAATCATCTCCGCAGTGGCGATCATCCACCATCGTCAGTTTACCGACTAATCAAGGAGGCTTACGATGACGAGGACTATGAGCTCTAGCAGAGTTGCGGGGTGTAAACCTTGCAGTACTTATAAAATGCTGATCTATTTTGCTTTGGTGCTCAAAATGTCGAAGAAGGCTTCCTGTGGTAAATCCACACTGCCAATCCGTTTCATACGACGTTTGCTTTCCTTTTGGTTTTCGAGGTGTTTCATCTTGCGTTCGTAATGGCCTGCAAAACAATGTTTAGAGAGCAGTCAGTCTTCACCAAATCAATGCGCACCTCCATACAAACCCGCCGTGACATCGGCACGCAGTGCTTTCAATGTTTCACGAGCGATGATCTTTTTCCCAATAGCTGCCTGAATTGGGACCTCGAACAGT
Organism: Boletus bicoloroides; assembly: GCA_038090895.1. Lineage (NCBI taxonomy): Eukaryota > Fungi > Basidiomycota > Agaricomycetes > Boletales > Boletaceae > Boletus > Boletus bicoloroides. The sequence goes on from JBBPNM010000235.1 coordinate 2,506, forward strand.
TGACGGGGAATAACCTTGTCTAAATGCAGTCGACCTCAGAACGAGTAGAACAAAATTACAAAGACCACTCACGCAATTTCTTGACCCACGTCCTCCCGATATCTTGCTGTGCAGATCGGTGCACAATCAATGCAAGGGCATCCACTGGTTTTCCGTTCAGGAGAAAGACCATCTAGTTTGGAATGATCTGAGCTAAAGTCATAATACCCGATCTATATCCTCACCTTAGACAAATCGCTCCGCCTATACCCTGCATTCTCATAACTGTGCATTATTAGTTCACGCCGGTCTAGAAAACGACAGATGCAGGCGTTACACACTCGAAACTTGCGTATCCCGAACTCTTGCTCTTGAGTTTGTCGAAGAAGTCAGTTACAATCTCGCTCAAGGGGATTGTGCATGTCAATATAATGCGAGCGGATCTCGTCACCCCAGTGTCTAAATAGTGATGATCCAAGTCTTCCGCACGATGTGCAAAACATAACTCCATCATTTCGCCAAGATAATCTGAGGAACGTCCACCAGTGACCCAAATCATACGACGAATATGACAAACCTTCGGGAAAAATGATAGTTGCCTTGACCACTGGTTCTTGAACTTCTTTGACACCTGACGAAGAGTCTGAGAAATCCGGGAACTCGGTAGGATTGCTAACGATGGCGGTCTTGTCTTTATAAACAACTGTCGATTTTCACCGTCAGATACTATAGTCCGAGGTGACAGGTACAGGGGTACCTTTGTAAGGTACGGTGGGTGCAGTAACGATGATGTTTGCGTCGTACTCGTCCTCTAGACGCTGGCGGAAGACGTCCATGTGCAAAGTCCCGAGAAAGCCGAGGCGGCAACCTTGCCCCAACGCGGAGGAGGATTCACGTTGGACCGAGACACTTCGGTCAGTAAGGGTTAGCTGGACGTGCACTTCTTGAGAGGTGGTGCGAAAAATGCAAAAGACATTTACGCACACGTTTGACAGATTCTTCCAGTTTGATAAAATCGCTCGTGTCCACGGGAAAAATACCGGCATAGACCTGAAGGTTCTGAGAGTTGGATTGCAAGGAACGAAAGGTGCTTACCATGGCCTTTGCAAGCTGAAAACCGGGCATTGGATCTACTGGTGCACCAACACGGTAGAGGGTATCTCCGACATGAGCTAGATGGTTACATGAACGTTAATTCCTGTAAAAAAAAAGGCAGCTCCACGGACCTTCCGACGATTCTTTCATGTTACAAGCTATATAACCAACTTGTCCGGGTCGTAAGCTAACAGTGGGAAGCTCTTCCGGGTGCATGACACCAACTTCCTGTACTTCATACTTCTTTCGGGTATGGGAAGACGCAATTTTATCACCTGTCAGCATAACAATGAAACTTGAATGTAAGTTTTCAAACATGTCTGTACTTGTATGTACCTTTACGAATCACCCCATCGTGAATGCTCACGAGTGAGATGACGCCTCGATATCGATCATAGCTAAGATAATTCAACGTGGGCAAATCGAATCACATATCAAGTACTCACTGGGAGTCAAATAGCAAAGCCTTTAGAGGCTTCTCTGCGGATGCGGACGGAGGAGGTATTCGTTCAACGATGGCTCTAAGCACAGCTTCTACACCTTGACCAGTTTTAGCTGAAATTTGCAATACATCAACGGGATTTACACCGAAAGTAGACTGTAATTGTAAAGCAACACGTTCGGGCTGTGATGCAGGCATATCTATCTGTGTTAACTCCTGTTGAGGAGACTGAATGACCAATGGGACTCAGAAATGCGGACCTTGTTAAGAACGGGAATGATAGTCAAGCCCCTCTCCTTGGCGATGTGGAATACGGAAATGGATTGCGCCTGAACACCTTGCGTGGCGTCCACCAGTAAAAGCGCGCCTTGGCAAGCTGCCAGAGAACGGGATACCTCCCATGAAAAGTCAACATGCCCCTTGTATGAGGTCAGAGAAGGGTTTAGCAACTCTATGGGAACTTACGGGGGTGTCAATGAGATTGAGGATGTATTTCTTTGCATTAACGGCATGTATCATACTGAGGGAGAACAGTGAGGCAGTTCCCTGGTGCGTGCAACGGGATATTCACCTAGCTGTCTGGGCCTTGACTATGCGCTGCATGAGGATTTGATTTCTTAACAAGACTGAAGTACCTTACCGGTAATTCCGCGCTCTCGCTCGACTTTGAGTTTGTCTAGGACTTGCTGGTTGGAACCAATGGCCTTCTTTGGAATGGTGCCTGTAAGCTAAACGTGGTTGGTAGAATGTCATTCGGGGAGCTGCGGGCAATTGCACCTCTAGCAGTCTGACCAGATGTGAGGTGAGCACATCCAAGACACAAGGAAAGGGACTGACCGATCGGCCAATGTGGATTTACCATGGTCTAGAGTGAGTGTGAGTGTGCATGACCACATGGATGACAAAAGGAAAATACCGATGTGGGCAATAATGGAAAAGTTCCTGCAGAAATTCGTGGTTTCTTGTGTCTGTAGTACCAGAAAGAGACATACCTTATAGAGTCGCAAGGAAAGTGGGCTGTATCAAGGGCCTTTTTGGTGTCAGCGAGGACGGGTGCAGAAACGGTGAAGCAGCGAGATAGAGCCCGGCGCGGTAGGATGACCTGGCGCCATAGCGGACTGGGCATCCCAACGATGGTCGAGTCCAAGTACCAAGTTGGTAGTTATACTAGTTTGCTTGGTCAGCCGGGGTAGACACAACGACCATGTCTCTGCAGGAGGCATCGGAGGCGCGAAAGGCGCGACTGGTTGCACTCAGAAACAGAAAAGAAGGGCGCGCAGGTGCTGACAATGGGTGCGTTGCACATCGCTCTACGACCAGCGTTTGCTAACACGCGTTGCGTAGTGGGTCTGTGCTACTGAACCGAAACTTTGACCCAGAAACACGGACGTTGAGGAAGCACACAAAAAATGGAGGATTAACCCAAGACACTGTCGAAAAGGACGTTGAGGGTATGGCGGAGAATATCACTGCAGAGGATGAACGACGCAGGGCCCAGGAGCTTGTGGGTGGTGATACACGCCAACACCGTGCACAACTGAGCGCTAGTAGGATGTATTCAACATTGCGCCGAAACGGGCGAACTGGGATCTCAAGCGAGAAACCGAGAAGAAACTCGCCAAGCTCGAGAGAAAGACGCAGGAAGCAATCCATACACTCATCAGTGAGTGCCTGGGGAATAGTACATGGACATGATCATGACATGGGTGAGCAGGACAACGACTAGCGGTGCAAAAGGGACAAGCGGAAGATGTGTTGGGGGCAATGAATGCACAGGAGCGGGCGTTTGAGGGAGAGGAAGACTCGGAGGAGGAGGAGGAGGAGGAGGAGAAGGAGGAGGAGTGACTGTATTTGGCACATGTAGTAGAGTATTAAATAAAAGCGGTGGGACTGTGGATAGCGCCAACTTACTTCTCGTTCGCCCAATTGCAATGGCCTCAGAGTCTGAGCCTACCCTCCGTCGGGTTCCTTCTCTCGTATCTTATTGTCAGCGTGGTGAGCATCCCTAGAATCTCGCTGGGCCCTCACCTCTCCCCTAACCCTCCTTCCAGTCCTGTCAGCCCATGCGGATGGTATGTCCGTCACTTCCTCCCCGTCCTTGGCCTCACTCCATCACCCCGACAGCCATAACTTGTCTTGGCGATGACATACGGTACGATGTTATTAAACCCGTGCTCGAGTGCTGCTCTGCAGATACCCTGCTCCGCTTGGAGCAATCCTCTCCGGTCAGTCCATCTCGCATCATCACAGCATTTCTCTCACATCGAATCCAGTATCTCGAACAAGACACATCAGGTATGTCGGTGTTCACTAACAATTCGTTTACTTTCGCCTAACTCGATCTCATCAGATCTTTGGGAAAAGCTGTGTTTCAAGTCCTACCCTTTGCTCGCCAAACAACTCATACAAAATGTTGACGAACAACCTGAATCGTGGCGCGATCAATACTTTGTATGTCCACGTCCCTTCTACTTCAAGGACGCCGTCTCACACATCCCCCCAAAGCTTCTTCGCGAGGCCGAGGCCCATCGGCTTGAAGAGGTCAAGTTAAGGCTCAGAAACCAACGCATCGAGGAGGCAGAACGGAAGAAGGAACGGGAAGTTAAACTGACCGACAAATTACCACCCGCTAAGCGTGCCCGCGCTACATGTAAGCCTTACCTTATCCTGGTTTTGCCACACTGACGCTCTCTCCAGGGGGAACGTCTAACCAACCAAAGTCTCTGTTCCAGAAAACGAAGAACGAAGCGACTAAACTTCGAAGGTCCCTATATACGTCCCGCCCGGCCCCCCAAGCCAAGGTACACCACCCCGCGACTGCAAGCCCAGCCGTGGCTTCACCGACCAAGCCGGTCAATAGTCGGATAAGTGTCAAAACTATCTCAGTCAGTCGCCCCTCGGCTTCCATCTCGCAAACGACACTTCGTCCTGTTCAATCCACGAACTCGACAAATCCTATTTCCCACAAAGGCCTGCTTTCAACATCACAACTGCCATCCCCTACTCATCCCCAACCACAAGCCACTGATCCTCGTCCCTCGAAGCCACCAATACAGAAGAGGGATCCCATGGCATCGTTATTCATGCCAAAGCACCGGGCCCTCTCACAGCTCCCCTCTCAAGCGGGGAACAATAATCGCAGCGTGCCTGATCGGTGACACGATCGCGTGTGATATTGTCGTCGAACATGTCTCGAATATATCGCGGTACTACCAGCGATGTCAGAATGAATATCTATTGTGGAGAAGTGAGCGTTTAGTGTTTGTTCCTGTATACCATGTAGCATCATAGATTCATGCACCGCTAGCTACCCGTATTTCCCCGCTTTCTTCGTATCTCTATTATTTATAGTGTTGCAATGAGAGGCAAGGGGACTCTCAGTCGTTACATATAGAGCATAAATGTTACCTATTCTACTATCGTCAGCTGACGTTCCAAGTGTTGTGTAGACCAACAGTGTCATCTACCCTGTTTGCGATTATGCCCGAATCAGTCACAGGCCGGCCATGGTAGCCATTCGAACCATTCATGCCCTTCGCTTCCACGGTTGCGAGGTCGGTTGGGACTGTCTTGTTCTTTACGTGGTCAGCCCGCAGTGACTCGATGTAGGCCAAGTATTCTTCATCGACGCCCCCTGTAACATATTCACCCGTAAAGACCGAACAGTCAAAGGTTTCAATTAAAGGGTTGAATTGGCGGACAGAAGCGACCAAGTCTTCGAGCTTCTGAAAAATGACAAGATCTGCGCCGATGGTCTCTGCAATTTCTTCGGTCGTCCGACCGTATGCAACGAGTTCTGAGCGCGAGGGCATGTCGATGCCATAGACGTTGGAATACCTACGCAACAGATTAGAAATGGACAAACGGAGAGGAATGGTAACGCCCTACCGTATTGGGGGAGCACAACTCGCGACGATGACCTTCTTCGCGCCAACGTCTTTCGCCATCTGGATGATCTCCTTAGAAGTTGTACCTCGCACAATTGAATCTATGATGGGTACGTGATAGATAATCGCATAGCACAACTAGCCCGAGATAGTGAAACGTACCGTCAACTAGTAGGACATTTTTATCGGCAAACTCGAGAGCCATAGCATTAAGCTTTTTCCTTACATTCTTACTCCTGGATATGGTCAGCACGGACGACTCGGGACAATACGGAACGCACCTCATTTGTTGTCCCGGCATAATGAAGGTTCTGCCAACATACCGGTTTTTGACGAATCCCTCCCGGTAAGGAAGTTGAAGCTTTTGAGCTAGATTCAAGGCAGCGACACGCGACGTATCAGGCACCTAGCATCAACGAATCGTATGGTAAATCAGGTCACGTGAGGGGAAGCGAACTGACTGGAATGACAACATCTACAGTGATGTTCTTCTCTAACAAAACCTTGCTTACTTCTTCCGCAAGCGCATCACCCATGGCCATCCGGCTCCGGTAGACGCTCACGCCATCCAATACGGAATCGGGTCGGGCAAAATAAACGTATTCAAAAATATCGGGTGCAAAAGCTGCTGATTCGGCGACAAAGCGTCTTGAAACCCGTGCGCGAGTAATAATAATAGCTTCACCTATGAGGGCATTAGTACATTAGGACAACAGTGGCAATTCACAAACGTGCCAGGTTTGACATCCTGCCAGTCACTAAAACCACCGGCATCGGCTACAATACTCTCGCTCGCGAATAGCCAATCCTTGCCAGAAGCGGCTTTCCGAGATGCCATTCCAACAGGTCGGATCCCATTTGGATCTCTAAAAGCAATGATTCCGAATCCTGCGAGCATCGCGATACAAGCATACGCTCCCCTGCACTGTTTCATCAAGCCCCCGATGGCAGTGAAAATGTCATCTTCATTGATGCGAAATTTGCCGGTTTGTTGAAGCTTGTCAGCAAAGATGTTCAAGAGTAGCTCAGAATCGGACGAGGTGTTGATGTGCCGATGTGCTGTGGCATCCATGTATTGCAATAAAGTTGCACTGTCGATAAGATTCCCATTCTGTGAAACGACGCTGTGTCAAGATGTGTCACTGGCGATCATAAAGCGGACATACATGTGCTAATACGATACCATAGGGTGAATTAACGTAGAAAGGTTGGGCTTCGGCGTGATTGGAGCTGCCAGCAGTAGGGTACCGAACTTGAAGAGATCCGGAAGATTAGATGTCAACTACTGCTTGTCGGGGGGAGGGGGGTTCTTACCGTGCCCAATCCCCATCCCACCGATGAGCCTTCCAAGAGCCTTGTCATCGAATACATCCCGAACCATTCCATTCGCTTTGCATTGGTACAGGCGGCCTTTCGGACCGCAAGTGACGATGCCACATGCATCTTGACCGCGGTGCTGTAACAAAGAAAGACCTTCGCAAATCTCGGCAGCCGCATCGATGGTGGGGTCGTGCGATAGTAGACCTAAGATGCCACACACTAGAAATGAATCAGTTTATGACGGGCATCAGTTGCAATGAGACGCACTGGTAAACGTGGTAGTGAGGCTAAAGGGAGAGAACGTGTGGATGGAGGATGTGCTATTGGTCGACTTTAAACCAAACTACCACCCTTTTCTCGTCAGTAAAGTTGGTCTGTTGAGGTCGAGATGTCTCCTTCGCCGACGCACGTGTCATCTGATTACAGCACAAAAAAATTTACAGGTTCCGTAGTTGTTCGCTCGGCTAATGTATAGGCCAAAATCCAGGCTGAAATCCCCTTTACAGGGGTTTGGCTGAGCAAGCAGCATCCGACTCTGTCCGGCCAACACTGGATGATCGATGATCGATGAGCTCGCAAAGTGCAGTAACAGTGGGCACCGTGTCATACTCGCTGGACAAATCGAACTGTACTTTATTTTGAACCATCTCATTCACACCACAGTAGTTTGGTTGCAATACGCGGTTGAACGCGGGTTGTATTCTTCAATACTACGATAAGGATATATGGGTTATACGTATGTTGATGTGTAGCAGCCTATCATGTGCTGCCCGGGTAGTCGATGTCCTGGCCCTCTCTTTGGGCAAATGCTACAGGATAGCGAAGAGGAGGAAAACTGTGTGTTCTAGAGCGTGATGATGCGAGAATGAGCGGAAGGATGAGCTTCCGATGCTAGGCGTAATAGATACAAAGGTGCCGAGGGCACGAATGGTGAAACCCAATCAGAACACGAGCTTCTTGGGCTTCTCCCAGGCGTACTTCGAATTGCCGAAATGTCCATAGGATGCAGTGCGCAGGTAGACAGGCTGCTGGAGTCCAAGTTCGCGGACTGTGCATAATACATTACAAAAGCGAACAGCTGGCAAAAACGTCGAACTCACCCATGACACCAGGTCGGAGATCCCAGTTCTTACGAATAATCGCAACAAGCTCGTCATTCGACTTCTTCCCAGTGCCATACGTGTCGACAAAAATAGACAAGGGCTCGGCAACACCGATAGCGTACGAGAGCTGTACGAGTGCGCGGCGAGCAAGGCCAGCAGCAACGAGGGACTTGGCTGAAATGATCATCAGCATGCAGCCCATGTAAAACGGTAGAGCGTACCAATCCAGCGAGCCGTGTAAGCAGCAGAACGGTCAACCTTTGAAAAGTCTTTGCCAGAGAAGGCACCTCCACCGTGGGCTCCCCAACCGCCGTACGTGTCAACAATGATCTTGCGGCCAGTCAAGCCAGCATCACCCTGGGGACCACCAATAACAAAGCGGCCCGAAGGTTGAATCTGGTGGCTTGATGAATATTAGGATACCGTGAGTAATGAGCAGAACATACATGGTAAACGGTATTGTCATCAAGGAGGTTGGCGGGAATAACACCCTTGACGATTTTCTCCAGAATTTCCTTGCGAAGCTGCTCCGTTGAAATCTCCTCGGCATGTTGCGTCGAGATGACTACGGTGTCAACTCGAAGAGGGATCATGGCACCGCCATCGTTCTTGTATTCGATAGTGACTTGGGTCTTGGAGTCTGGTCGCAGCCAGGACAATTGCCCAGAACGACGAGCAACAGCCATTGCTGCATTGAGCTTGTGGGCAAGCATAATCGTCAAGGGCATGTACTCCTCGGTTTCATCTGTAGCATAGCCAAACATGATGCCCTGGTCACCGGCACCATGCTCCTCCAGAGAGCCGTGATCAAGACCTTGAGCAATATCAGGCGATTGCTGCTCGATTGCAACGAGAATATTGCATGTTTTATAGTCAAAACCTTTAGACGAGTCGTCGTAGCCGATTTGCTTGATAGTGTCGCGGATGATCTTCTGGTAGTCAAGCTGCGCCTTGGTAGAGATCTCACCAAAGACCATGATCATGCCCGTCTTTGAGGCGGTCTCGCAGGCGACCTTTGACCAGGGATCTTGTGCGAGACAAGCGTCAAGCTAATCAAAGAATGAGACCGTTTCAAAATGTGTGATGTAGGGCACTCACGATAGCATCAGAGACCTGATCACAGATTTTGTCTGGGGGACGTCAGGAATGTGTTGTCCAAATGTTGAGTAAGACGCACCAGGGTGGCCTTCACCAACGGACTCGGATGTGAAAAGGAAGTGCCCTGGAGCAAGAGGGGGGCGTGCGCTACCGTTGGCAGACATTGTGAACGATGGAGGGGAAGAGGAAGAGGGAACAAAGAACGTTCGTGTACAAAGCGTCTAATTAAAAAGACCTACTCGCTTATCTAATCATCGCCATCACGCCATTTCATGTTGCTGCGCGATCATGGCAAACTCGTTGGTAGTGTGTACGCGACATAACCTAACCTAGCACAGGCCGTATACGGGCCGATTAAAATAATTTTTGGGGTCGTTGCGATTGGTTTATTACCCGGCGTACACCTACAACAATCCGACCCCGAGGGGATCTGTATTAATCATGCCTCCTTTCTGCTCTTGCTCGATCTTCCTCTCATCACTCAACCGCGTGGGAGGACCCGTCCCCACACCAGCACTCTGGCTTGCGACAGTTGTGTTTTGTTCATGCGGCAAACGAACAACCCTTAAATCCGCACCAAGCGGCCCCGAGTCCACCACGTCCCATGTAGAAGTCAACTGTCTTGGGGAGCGCGAGCGCGCAGTACTCCACGGGTTGTTGGTGGGTAATGGGGGAATAGTCTTCTTCTGCGGCTTCACACTGTCCCAAGGGTTATACGATGATCTGGAGATAGTTGACAAAGATTGCCCTTCTTCAGGATCCCGGGGCTGGAGTTCGGATATCTTTCCAACATTTTCCTCGTCTCCAAACTCCCTCGAAGGAACTTTTGAATCCTTGGTAACCCCGTCATATGCTTCTTGCACGGCTGAGAATGCTGCGGTGGCATTCGACGATAACTTTCCCCAGACAGACTTCACTCCGCTGCCAGAGAAGAAATCTGTGGGATTTGAGTTTCGCGCGCGACCCTGGGGCGTCAAATTATTGCCCGATAAGGTTGGTTGTGCCGGGGGCCATGAAGCCTTCAGAGTCGTCGAAGCCC
>JBBPNM010000236.1:0-12467 GCA_038090895.1 Boletus bicoloroides
AGAAGCATGTAGTCTCACCCCCCACCCCCCTCCAACAACGACAAGTTTGGGCTTCTCGTTCAGTTTTCTGAATTCCTCGTCTTCTTCATCCGCAAGAAGGACATTGACCACGGGCAGATTTTTCGGACCACCACGCGTAGGGTGCAACGCTAGGGGAGACACTGGGACGCGTTCGATATGTTTGTCTGTGTACGTGAATGCATCGTGTATGAATATGGCTGCTCCGAGGACGAACACGCCAGCTGTTGCGGACAGCACAAGATAAGAGGTGTACTTTGCAACAAGAAAGGAGCGGCGAAGGAAACGAGATCTAGGACGCGGTTCTAGGGGAATGACAGGCTTCATTCGCTCCGGAGATGATCCAACTGCAAACGAACGTGTCAGGCACGGGGCTGGTTGTGAGAGCAATATTTGAACAGGGCCCGGGAAGCTTGGGCGGGTGTAGCCAACCCTGAGAGGTCGCAATACATGCGAGGCTTTGAACATGCTCGTTTAGAATGACGGCGGTTTAGCACGGTGGATGGTTGGAGCAGTCAAATGAAAATGGCGTCACGGCCCCCGCCGGTGAGTGTGCTGTGCTCCTTTCTATTCCCGTTCAGTGTTACTAGATTACTCCTTGTCCGATCGTATTGGGCGCTGGTCAGCCTGATGGATATGATGTGGGTCTCTGTGCCAGTCAAAAAATCGAGAACACCCGAAACTACTGCAGCCTGCTCAAAAAAAAAAAAAACCCTCCCGAATTTGGCAGGTACGGCAATGCCGGCCAGTGCCAATAATTTGCCGAAGACATTACAATTCAATGTCCGAATATTTCTAATTTCTTGGGCGGCACAGCGTTCCGCAGTCTGATTAAAACGAATTGAATTGCTACGCTAAGGTTACAGTGCGGGATATAATTTGCTAACAAATGCAATAACGAAGATACTATACGCTTTGCTACCCAGCTGGTCATAAACAATAAGGGAATGAAGAGGCGGCCAAACGTCCTATGCAAATCGGATCTCGATACTAAGTCTTACAATATGTCACTCATCCATGGGTTGGCCACCGTTAATCGAAGACGCTGTTGGAAGCGTCGCACTGGCTTGGATCATCGGGATCATCGATAGGCTGCAACAAGTTGTTCAAGTTTCTGGACAACTTCGGACATTGTGGGTCGTTCCGCGGGATCGTGAGCCCACATGCATTCGATGAGTCCAACAATTTCCGGACAATACTGTTTTCGTAATCCAGTCACAGAAGGTCTGTAGCAACCAAGCTGTCAGCAGTCGGCCCAAAATTACACAACGTGAAAACCGACCGTTGCCGCCTGGCGCCCACCGTTTCGTAAATAGCATGCTCGTTCATTCCCTTTGGAAGCATTCAGCTACATACTCACCGACAAAGATAATATACCTACCTCCCACGGAAACCTTTTGGTTGGCAAATGCCACTGAAGCATCTCCCAGAAAACCATCGCACATGAAAACACATCGGCCTTGTGATTATACTTGGGATGGGCGTGCCAAAGCTCCGGGGCTTGCCAATTCACCGTGCCGACAACACTCCGAACCATCGATCGCGTCGATTGCTTGACTTTTGCTAGCCCAAAATCCGCAATCTTTGCAGCACCACGAGAGGTAATGAGGATATTTGAGGACTTGCAGTCCCGGTGAATAATCGAAGGCTTGCGGGTGTGAAGGTATCCCAGCCCATAGGCAATATCGAGCATGATGCTTAGCTGAAAGAGGCCTCCAGATACATCGAAACGAGACGAGAAACACAGACGTACAACTTTATATAGTGATGGTGCTGGGACATTCCGGATGTAGTCAAATAAATCGCCATTTGAACACAGCTCGCTAACAATCATCACTGGCGTTTCACGCGTATTCTCTGGTATACTGACGCCAAGCTACAGCAATAGTTTTAGGATATCTGTAGTGAGATAAAGGAGGTACTCACGAAGCGCACAATGTTCGGGTGATCAAACTCTCCAAGTAGCTTGAGTTCTTTGATGTCCACTACCGCATTGATTAGTGAGAGCTCTCGCGAGACATGATGACGACAAACTTGAACTGAGCTGATCCCGGAATTCAGCGATTGCAACCCGTCTACCTTTGAACTTCCCAATGTAGACATCCTTGAAACCACCACTCCCAATCTTTTCCAACTTCGTTAGTTTATCTGGGGGTATCTCCCGATCTTCAAGCCCTAAACTCTCCAGGTCGAGTTCCAGCTCTGGCTCCGGTTGATTCTGTTGCTCATTCGACATCGGTGGTGTATAGGGCTCGTCCCGATGGACACGGTGTGGGCGCATAAGCATGGGTGGAGTGATGCTGTGGCTGCGACTCTTTGTTCTGCGGCGACCGCCACGAACACGGATCGTCGACGGGGGTCGCACAGTACCCGTTGAGGATGGCGAAGAGAACGCATCGCGCCACTGCAGCAGAGATTGTGCAAGCTGAGGTTTCGTACCACCTACATCAAGGTCACGTGTCTCGCACAGTCGAACAAGGTCATCGCGACGGAGACGAATTAGCGTCTTCTTAGTGGCAAGGGTAAGATCAACTTCAACTTCATCGACCATCAGCATGCTGAACCCGTAGGATAATGGATACCTACAATCTTCTTCTTCCATGGCTTCGTCAGCATCAGCATCCTCTGCACTCTCAGCGTCCACATCAACTGATTCGAGTTCCAAGTCAATCTCTTGGTCCTCTTGTTCCTCCTCGTCTTCGTTGAGATCCTCGCCACCAACGACTTTGCCACTCCGCAGCTTGCGAGGCATTGTCTCCGCGGGACACAAGGAGTTATCCCCATAAACATCCTCGTCCTCCTGAAGACTCTCAATATCTTCTTCGGCTAGTTCTTCCGCTACATCCTCTGTGACTTGGTCCTCTTCTTCCTCGTCATCCCCTTCGCTGCCATCGTTCCTTGGTGGCGTATGCGTCTGCATCCTCCGCGGTCGCAGGCGTCGTTTAACCGGCGTGCGCCGACCGTTCCCCGGTGGGGGTGAAGGGGAAGGAGACGAGATAAGCTCATCGACCTCTTCCTCATCATCTATAGACTGATTTTCTTCTACTTCACATTCTTCTTGTTCCATGGCACCGTTGCATCTTGCTCTTTGCCTCGGGGTTGCGTCCTGATCAAGGGTAGAGCCATTCCCATTGACCTTAACTCTACTACGGAGCCGACGAGGGCTACGTGAAGTAGCTGCGATCTTTGCCTCCAGCTCCGCGAGGTCAGTCAGTTCGCTCTCGTCACCAGACGCTGGAGGAGACCGTGCCTCAACATCCTCGCTGAACTCAACTTGTCTAGGTTTGGCCTTGGCTTTCGGCAAGATGATTTGTGACGAAGAATGTTCCCCAGAACCCTTACGAGTACGGAGACGTGTGGCAGGTGGCGAAGGGAGAGGATTAGAAGACGACATCGTTGGGGAAGATCGACTCGATGTCAAGCGTGTGTTTCGTCGTCTACCAAAGTTTGGTCGGACGGTCGGACGAGAGCAGCAACGCCAGTGCACTAACCTGGTAGCAACCTCGAGTTCAATCTGCTCCGGAACCGCACTCAGTTCGACAGGACACGAGTGTGCGTTGAGTTGACCCAGAGACAAACTACGCGTCTTCAGGGCACGCGTGGTTATCTGATTCATACCGTTAACAGTTACGCGCCTCCTAAGACTAGAAGCTGCTGTGTACTTGGCACCGACATCTGTCTCCTCATCACCAGCCACGTTCCCGTCGTCTGACGAAAAATCACTAGAATTGTCGTCTCCTCTGCCTGGAGGGGAAGAAGGAGGAACCGAGGCAACGTCGTCACGCGCGGAGATGATGGCATCTACCAATTCTGGTTTTGTTAGGGACTCCATATCGTCCGAAAGGCCAGCCGCAACATAAAGATGTATAAGTTCATCCTTGCGCAACCGTAAAAGTTGCCTAGTGGATGCTTCATTGATAAGAAATTCATCCGCTAATTCACCATAAGTGTCGGATGATGACGGGTGCGAGCACAGCTTACATGACACCTCTCGATCACTATCCACCTCGGAGTCATCCGATCCACTGCACCGATAATGCGCGTCGACATCCATCGAGGACACTTCATCATCGGTTTCGGAATCTGCCGTGACTGCTCTTCGCCTTTTGGTTCTTCCGGATCCACGCATTGGGCGCCCATGCGCGTGAGCATTCTCATTGACAGAAACGACGCGTTTTCTCTTTGAACCAACGGGCACATCGAAATTCTGGCTGACATCGCGCATGCTATTTTTTTGTAGGAGGCACTGGCGGCTAGGCAACCGACGTAGATTCGGCTGTAACGTGGCAAGGATAGGGCGAACAGAAACCGTATCCGAAGACGAGGGTGCGGACGCGCGCGAGGCGTGGGAACCCACGGTTGACCTCTGGAATCTATTGACGAAAGCGAGAGCGCGTCTTGCAGCGGACGAATGGCGAAGCGGGAGTTTCGTTTTACGATGATAACTACCTGATGATGTTGATGAGAGTCTATGTGGCGAACGACGTTGAGCCATGCCAAGAGCGAGGTCGATGATGACGGTCAAGTCCTGGACCGGTTTACGGGCGACTCGCGTCGACGTTTGGTCAACGTTTGCCCAACTCGATGAAGACGAACACTTTCCGGAATCCTCGTCGCTGGCGCCGTGGAGGACGTCGTCTGCTCGTCGTCGTCGTCGTCGCTGTAGTTCAGTTTGTTTGGCTTTTGTTTGTCCCTCTCATGTTGCCACATCAAAAACAAGCGCAAGCAAACGGTGGCGTGGATGAGCGTTTACACGAAAATACGGTAGTCCAAGAAAGGAAATATTGCATGTCATGTCACGGAAGCTTTACAGCCGCATCTATCTTATTTAGCTTGTTAGCTCTTCCCTCTTTCTACCCACCCACGATGTTACTCAAGTTTTCTAAATCAGACATCCTAGACACATCTCTCGTTCATCCGGAGACTGGTGCCCTTGGTTTTACTATCCTTACCCGTTCGCATTTCATTCAAGCGGGAGAAAAGGATTCAGACACCGAAAGCGAAAGTGAGGCTACAATGACTCGGAGAACCAGTATCGTCGACAAACGCGGCGTCACTGTGGCGGAAATTGGATGGGACGGACGACGACCCGTAGAGGTCATCATTGGCAAGGAGAAAGTTGCAGTGAAAGAAATGTTCGGATCCCAGAGTGCCATCTTGTCGTAAGCCCCCCTTTGTGTCCCCTCCTCTTTCTCCCGTCTCCAAATTCCTTCCTAGACACAATGTTCTCGGACTACCTGCACGGTTTGACACTGAATTTTTCTGGTTGGTTGGGCTGGATGGACTTACAGTAGGTGGAATTCTATAACTATGTGAGCTACGCAGTCTCAAGGACACCGTAGCTCCTGGACTATGATTCAAATCAAATCAAAGGGCATTTTCACTTGAACAGTCTTCGCGTCGGCGAACATTTTATCACAACACCACTATCCGGTTTTGGTCATCACTATCTTGAATTCGAGTCCCATCCCTTAGCGTCAACGGCCGAACTCATAGGTAAATAGTTTGTCTCCCAGTAACTCACTACGCTCCCTGTTTACTCCACCTGCAGTTACATTCATACTCATGGAAGTACTGCGGAGAGGAAGATTCAATCAACATCCAAATACCCTTGATCGGTCAAAACTTTGGCGAAGTACGTCCTTGGCTAATCTTAGCAAACGAATACGACGCAGTACGATATGAGAGGTATTCTTCAGTGAAGTTAGTGAGCAATACGTGGGCTGCTGATAATTGTACTTTCACTATTCGTCTCCTCCATCCCAACTGTAAAATTTTAGCCATGCGTAGCAGGTCATCCTCACGCTATCATCTATGTATGTATCTAGTTATTTTCAATACCATCAGGATCCAGCTCGAGATTATTTTTTTTGGTGTGTTCTTACAGTCGTCGCTATCGATCCTGCCAGCGTGGTATATAATTCCCAAAGGTGGGACTCCCCTTGTCTCGCTTATTTATGACCCAGTGAAGCAAAATGGTAAAGTCGGAACCGCCTGGGCCCACTGGCAGCGCTCGGGCACTGTCGGGCGTTGGCGGTACTTCACCTTGTTTAACATTTTGCCTACTAGTACGCTTGCTGTCAAAAAACACAGGCGCCATATATGTATGGAAAAAAGACAATGCCTAAGTTGGTCTCAAGGAAAGAACAGAAAAGGAAGTGCTTCCGGTGAGTTCGTTCTGACAGTACGGGTTATGGGCGAGAGATTCAGAGAAATCCCTAGCGTTCAACTGATACTGCACTACTTCATTTGGCCCAAATACGTGCTATGCGTACACATTCTCTACCCTGTACATCTTGCTGCTTGATACGGGCGATACTACTCCATCCTCTCCATACGGCTGATCTACCTTATACATCTTCAACGTAGTTTGAAGGTCAGCTCCCGATGGAGGCGTAGCCAGACTAGAAGTCTCGGTGGCCACGGTGCCCTTGCCTGCCTTGCTCACTAAGCCGGCTGCACGTCCATCCGGGATTCTGATAAATTCAAGTTTTCCATCTCCTGCGCGTCCGTCAAGGATGTAATATCCTTTTCTCTCGAATTGGATAATATCACCCGTTTTAAGCGTTGTCACGTTCGCATCCGCCAGTGCCTCTTCGCGAAACTCGGTTACTGGTGGGACAAAGTCCTTCACGTCGTCTTCTTCCTCGAGCTTCTTTTTTGTGATCAGGTAGTCATAATCCAGAAGGGTGACCTCGATTACTGGATGCGCGTCCGTGGGTTGGGCAAGCCAGGTTATTTTCTTTTTCGTTTTGCGGAAGTCGCCACCAAGGTTTAGCTCCATGACGAGGGAGGTCACTTCACCGTCTTTTCCAGCCAGCTTTGAACGCACGAAGGCGTTGCCCCAATCCATCAGGGTGATCTGACGGAGTATGTTATTTACAATCAATCCATGAGTCCGGACAGGCTTACTTCCTCTTGATCTTCAAACGAAGCAGCATCTTCCTGCTCGAGTAAGAGTGTGGACGAATAGACTGTTTGCTTCTCGCCGACCTCTGGGTTCTTCTTATGGAGAGGCAGTGTCTTAACCTCGACACCGGTAAGACCACCGCTGATGGTAACGGGTACGCTGGGAAGGGCCGATGCATAAAAAACTTTGAAACGTTCTTATAGACGCATGTGTGGTAGCGTACCATTTCTCCTTGAGAATTGCCCAGAACCGGGGAGAAACTGGATCTATTACCTTCTTGTTGAAAGCCCAAATGGAATCCCATTCAAGAGAAACGAGGGACTGAGAGGGTCCCTGGGAAAGCATAAATTGCTTCAGTGCCTCTACCGTCATGCCGCGGCGACGAATCCCTGTTTTGCATGTGAGCCTAATCAACTCATAGATTCTGTCACTCTGACCTCGAACAGTGGGAAACCGTGGGTCATCCCACCCTTTGACAATTTTGTTATCAACGAACCAATGCAATTTTCGTTTGGACAACAGGGTATAGATGAAGTTCAACCGACTTGAAACAAAGGTTAGGTTTACACACGGGATACGAAAGAATTTCTCGGACCTGAAGTCCCAGATATAGACAGGACGCAGACATAATGCCTCGATCATCCAGTAATATTGAGCATTTCTCTCGCGATACTCCATAGTCCTCAGCGCGTGAGTGACGCCCTCAAGTGAATCAACGATGGGACACGCAAAGTCATAAGTGGGGTAGATCTTCCACTTTCCGCTATTGGAAACGAGTGAGCACTACGGGGTGATGAGAATGCACGAAACAGTTTACCCTGTACGATGGTGAGGAATGATGTTGCATCGGTAGATGACTGGATCACGAAGGGTTTTATTCTGGTCGTCCACGCTGATTTTTGCACGGAGACACCACCGGAGACCTTCCGGCGTGCCAGATTTCATTCCCGCAAAATGCTTCAAATTGTCCTCAGTTGAGTCATCGCGATGGGCAGAAGGGATTCCCTTTCCCCGCTCCTCACGCATCTGCACGAACGTTAGTAACAACGAAAGACAGTACGTAACGTTCGTACTTGAGTTTGTTCCGTGTCGTCGGTATATGCCTTACCGGTTTCAATCATTTTGATCGCAAGTTCGTAGATCTGGTCAAAATAGTCGGATGTGTGGCTTATAGTGTCTCCTTTAATGGCCATCAACTCTAAATCCTCCAGGATAGTCTGCTCGAACTCGGTCTAATCTAAAAGTAAGCTGCAAAAAGTTTGATCAGGTGTAGATACGCACCCTCTCTTTGGTCGGATTCGTGTCATCGAATCGAATGATCATTTTTCCTTTGTACATTTGTGCAAAGTACTGGTTTAATATAGCAGCTTTAGCATGGCCAATGTGCAAGTACCCGCTGGGCTCAGGAGGAAAGCGTGTTACAACTTCGCCTTCCTTGGCATTCTGAAGACCCAGAGCAAAGCTTGCAGCGGTTTTTGTATTCCGCGCCTTGTTTGCCTTGGCTGCTACAATACTAGCCAGAGCGGCTTGCGTGGATTCAAGGCTTTCCAAATGTGAAAACCACCGCAGAGCATGGACGTGTTGACCGTTTTTAAGTAGACCCAATATTTTGATGGATGCTAAGAGAAAGTCAATTGGACACTCATGACCATACCACAGTCACCTGCCTCTGATAGTTCCCCAGATCATCCAATCTGCTACAGTGATTTCGTAACCAGCGAGGAATGTACGATAAGCGAGATGATCATCCAAAGAGTCAAGAGCACCGAGAATGTCGGGAACTGCCGTTATTGTCGGCAGCGCTTTTGCCAATGCAAAGTACGTTGACACCTGAAAACGATGAGCCTTGAGAGGTACGAGGAAGATATCAGACGACCTTTGTGCTCTCTCCGTCTATACCTGCGATCTTGGCCAGAATCGTGACTATCTCCTCTTCAGTGGTATATTGATCACCATCTAGATCGAGTACAACTCCTGTTGCCGTCTCATCGAAGTTAAGCTCGGCCTTTTGAGTGTATGTCGCGACCGCGAGGGCAGCGTAAGGGAATGGAGATGCCTTGGTTGACAGCGATAGCGACATTCTGTCAGGTCTACTGTCGTACTAAGAGTCTTGCTGGGGTTGTGGTTTGAAGTAAATCAGTACATCCGAATTAGGTGACACCAAAGGAGTCATTCTGACTCGATCGGATCAGCCTATTGAAAGTTTTTTCCTTCTTGTTACCACTACGTTTCCAAAAAGTTGGCAGTACTAGCCATGGGTTGCATGCTGTGAGTTGCAGTAATCTACTTGTAATGACTGTCTAAGCATCTCCTCTCAGCATCGATCCTTCCCAAAAGTACAAGCCGTACACGCCGCTGAAACTAGTCGGCCGTACATGGCCAACCAAAACATTTGTCAAAGCTCCCATCTGGCTGTCCACCGATCTCCGCGATGGAAACCAAGCCCTCGCAAACCCCATGACAGGGGATCAAAAACTAGCATTCTTCAGACTGCTGGTAAAGTGCGGTTTTAAGGAGATAGAAATCGCATATCCTGCTGCCAGCGACACCGACTTTTCCTTTGTCCGATACCTCGTCGAGCATGATGAAATTCCGGATGACGTGTGGATTCAGGTGTGCAAAATATCAGGTCCATCCAGTAGCTTGTACTTATCCTCATCATCCTAGGTCTTGACACCAGCTCGCGAGGATCTCATAAGACAAACGTTTGATGCTATAGCAGGCGCGAAACATGTCATCATTCACATGTATAACGCAACTTCTCCCATGTTCCGCAATGTCGTGTTCAAAAACTCGAAAGATCAAACGATCGCCCTTGCAGTACACCATTCTAATCTAGTTCGCGAATTAACCAATCAATATGCGATCTCTCATGGCACTACGTTCCGATACGAATATAGCCCGGAAACATTCTCCCAGACCGAAGTCGATTTCTCGGTAGCTATCTGCGAGGCAGTCAAGATTGCTTGGGGAAAAGCCGGCACCGGCAATCAGCGAATAATCTTTAATTTGCCCGCAACTGTGGAGATAGGGCCCCCCAACCACTATGCAGACCAGGCAAGTCTCCCACAGCAGCTTTCCCCAGAATTGCCTTGACACTTTCATAGATTGAATATTTCTGCACTCACATCTCAGAACGCGAAAAGATAATCGTCAGTTTGCACCCCCATAACGACCGGGGCACTGGTATTGCAGCTGCCGAGCTCGCCGTTCTTGCAGGCGCTGATCGAATAGAAGGCTGCCTGTTCGGCAACGGCGAACGGACGGGGAACGTTGACATCGTCAACCTTGCATTGAATCTTTACACTCAAGGCATCCATCCTCACCTGGATTTTAGCGATATCCAGAGTATTATCGATATCGTCACGCAATGCAATGATCTTCCTGTCCACCCCCGACACCCGTACGCTGGCGAGTTGGTCTTCACCGCGTTCTCTGGTTCACACCAAGATGCTGTCAAGAAAGGTTTCGAGGAACAGGCGCAACGCCATACTCGAAATCTCGCAAATGACGAGGCACAAATATGGGACATGCCTTATCTGCCACTCGATCCCGCCGACCTCGGATGCAGTTATGAGGCTGTCATCCGTGTTAATTCGCAGTCTGGAAAAGGGGGTGTTGCCTACCTTGTCAAACAACACCTCAATCTCGACCTCCCCCGTAAGATGCAAATCGCCTTTTACCAAGTCATTCAGGCCATCTCAGATCGCGAGGCAAGAGAGGTGACGGTAGAGGACATCACGACTACTTTTCGCAGCACATATCGCTTTGGAGGGCCGAAATACGAGGGTAGATTGTCACTTAAAACGTTTTCTGTCACTGCCGAGCCGTCATCGGAACCTTCGGACACCGATGAGATTGTAGACGAACGCCGCCGGTTTGACGGCACGCTGTCTGTTGATGGCATGCTCCGAGTCATACGAGGAGACGGAAATGGACCGATTTCTGCCCTGCTCAACGCCCTCCACAGCCATCTCGACATCGACCTGACTTTGCGCGAGTACTCCGAACATACCATTGGTGAAGGCCAGACTGCCAAAGCAGCCTCATACATAGAGCTTGTCGCCACCAAAGACAACGTCAAGGAGACACGCGGTGCCTCACAGTCGTGGTGGGGTGTTGGTGTCGATTCCGATATCACTGCGTCTGGTTTACGCGCAGTCCTCAGCGCCGTAAACAGCGCCATCGGTGACCGCCCCTTGCCCGAGCTGAAACTGAGCATCGGGTTCGACTCGACGACAGGCCAAGCGGATGTGGCGAATGCGATCGTCAATTCATTGAAGATACAACTTCCTCGCAGGCTCCAGATTGCATTCTTTGAAGTTGTACAGCGAGTTTCCCAGGGTTCGGGTGGACAGATCTCTTACGAGGACTTGACCAAGTTATTTGAAGAGAGATATGGCTACGAGAACTCCAAGCCATGTCGATTCGAACTTCAATCTTTTGACTTTGCAAAGTCAAACGTCGGTGGACGGCGTCAAATTACGGTCGAGTTCCTCGTCGACGGGGAGGTGCGGAGAGTCTCTGGAGAAGGCAATGGGCCATTGTCTGCTGCTCTGGCTGCGCTGCACACACAAATCCAAGGCACTCTCTCGATCAGAGAGTATACCGAGCACTCGATAGGTGAGGGTGCCGATGTGAAAGCCGTCTCTTTCGTGGAGCTGGTTTACGAGGTGGAGGGAAGGAAGAAAGAGTCTGCCTGGGGTGTGGGCAGTGACTCTGACATTACCGCGTCCGGCTTACAGGCAGTTATGAAGGCCGCAAGCAGCCTGAACGTCGTGGACAATGAGTAGCGGAAGGATATTTCCTGTGTATGTACTAGTAGCGCTCACCCAATTGGAAAGCTGTCACAGAGTGTCACGCGCCGCCATTCTCGACGAGCTTGGCCGATCCTGCAAGTTCAGCGCCGTCATGTCCACCTCGAATCCACGCTCGCCGACGCGTCCATCCTCATCCCGTTACTTCCAACCGGGCAGCCTCTCAGGTTCACAGCCGTTTCTCAATATCCTCAATCCAATGAGTCGCACTTATCAAGGGTACACGCAAGCAAGCCAGTCTCCTGTGATGGAAGAGGAGAACGAGACCGAGACCGCCGAGGAACAAGACATCGAAGCAGGTCACGCGGTCCCGCGGTTCACCTCTCGTGCCAACAGTGCCTTCGTCAAGACGCAGAGTAAACGCAAGGTCTCATGGGAGACTGGCAGGGACGTCTCGGAGATGAATCTTCTGCGACCAAATATACGCCGCGAAGACAAGTCGTACGAGCAGGATGCGTCTGATGACGAGGTCCCACAGAGCTTCATGATCGAGGCCTCCCGTTCGCCCCGTAAGTCTTCGCCGTCCAGAGCGAGCCTTTCAAACAAGGGAAAGGTTCGTTCACAGCCATTACACTCGACCTCGGCGCGGTCCCACGCACAGGAAAATTATCCTTCGCTCCCAGTATCAATACCCCCTCGACCGTCCGAGCTGGATGTCGACGTGCCACCCCCCCCTCCAAACCAACCATCTTCCCCCAAACCTTTACGCGGCCTAGATGCGT
>JBBPNM010000237.1:0-12460 GCA_038090895.1 Boletus bicoloroides
TGTTGGATGTGCCACTTGCCAAGCAAACAAAGTGAACACCCACCCCACCATTCTAGCCCTCTCGCCCCTGACTTCCAACTGTACCTGCCCTTTCCAACAGGTCTCTGTGGACCTTATCACCGATCTACCCCCCAACGGATCTTATGACTCAGTCATGGTTGTAGTAGACCATGGGCTTATGAAGGGGGTAATTCTCTGCCCTTGCAACAAAAATATCAATGCAGCTAGAGTAGCCAAACTTTTTTTTCTCCATGTGTTCTGCCACTACGGCTTACATGACAAGTGCATCTCTGACCAAGGACCTCAATTTGCCTCAGCTTTCACAAGAGAACTCACCCACCTCCTAAAATATGACCTTAAACTCTCCTCTACCTACCACCCACAAACAGATGGAGAAACCGAGAGAGTAAATCAGGAGCTAGAAACCTACCTCTGCATCTTCTGCAATGGACACCCTGAGAAATGGGTGGACCTCCTTCCCATGGCAGAATTCTCTCACAACTCTGCCACCCACTCCACCACCAACAAATCACCATTTTCCCTCATTCTCAGATATGAACCAAGATCTTACCCCCCGATCAGGAAAACCTTCATCCCCGCCCTAGAAACACGCCTGAAAGAACTAGAAGACTCAAGGAAGAAAGCACTGGCAGCACATGAAAAGGCACAGAGAACCATGAAGGAATGGATCTCCTCCAAGTTCCGCCCATGGAAATCTGGAGATAAGGTCTGGTTAGAAGGGAGAAATCTGAAACTCCACTACCCCTCTAAGAATCCTATGATAGTATTGGATGATTAGTGAAAGTGAGTATGTCATCAGTGAAAAGAAATGATAGTCCAAGGAAAAAAAGTAGCACTAGGTAGGGAATTGTAACAACTTTTTGAAATACAAGAGTACCTTGAAGCAAAGGGACAGAGGAAAAGAGCTCAGGTGGGAATATTCACTTGGTGAAGGTAAATGATGGTTATCACCAAGAGTGTGGCTCTGAGAGATCTCAGGTAGATAGAATAAATCAGAAGATAACTTGTTAGATTAACAAAAAGGGCAGAAAGGCCCTCCTTATATACTGATCTAGAGATCAGCTAGAGAGGAGCTCAAACTCTATGAAGAGATAAAAGCAAGTAATGCTATAGGCTAGACTGTACAATATTCTAGAAGAATCTACAGTATCTAAAGATAAGATCCAATAGCATTAAGTACTCTATATGACATGCTATGGTGTGATAATTGCACCATCATGAGCAACATGGATAGTGTAATCTAATTATGTGAGATATCACATGATCATTAAGCAGTGACTGTGATGTGTCAGTTATACTGTCTGTCACACATCAGGGTCTTATCCTAATGTTAGTGATACTAGGCCAATGTCTACTAGGCAAAGCCTAATGAATTAGTGTAGTCAAATAACATTCTCAACACTCCTCCTCACTGTTCATGTTGGGAATGGTATAAGAGTAAGCATCTTTCTTCCTTCTTGGAATTTGATCTTCCCAAGATTCTTGGTGAAGATATCTGCAAATTGTATATTAGTGGTAACATAGAAAAGTTCTACTTCACCATGTTCCACTGCTTCACAAATATAATGCTGAGAATGTGAACATGTTTTGTGTGACCTTCTTGTGCTGGATTGGAGGCAAGGAACATTGCTCCTTGATTATCCACACACATAGGAATGCATCCTAGTGGAATGTGAATTTCTTCAAAGAGATTTCAAATCCACTGTATTTGTTTAGCACATTCTATCATTCCACAATACTCAGCTTCTGTAGATGAAAGTCTAACATGTTTCTGTTGTCTGGAAAGCCAAGAGACTATTCTGTTTGCTAAGAACATAGCATAGCCAGTTGTGGAGTGAGAAGTTTCCATATCTCCTGCCCAATCAATATCTGAATAGGTGATTAGTCTAGATTCTGTTCTAAAAGCAAAATACTTTATACAGAGAGTTTATGAGTGTGAAAGGTAGTGAATAATCTGTATTGCCTTCTGCAAATGTTCTTCTGATGGATTGGCAGAATACTGTAACATCTTGATCGCTACATATGCAATGTCAGGTCTGGTTCCAAGTATAATGTAAAGCAGGGATCCAATGACTGATTGATAACAACTGCAAAGAGAAGAATTCTCCTTTCCCTTATTAGGTCTTGGTATATAGCCAGTAGGAAGAGGTACAGATGTCTCTTTACAATTCTCTTGACTGAAATGCTTAACCACCTTGGAAGTGTATTTGGTTTGATCAAGGATAAGAGATCTCTTTCAATGATCTCTTGTTATTCTCATATCAAGATATTCTTTGGCTTCACCAAGATCTCTAGATTTCCATTTCTGCATGAACTTCTTCTTGTGGGAGAGTACCTGCAACTTATTGCTACCCAAGAAAAGAGCATCATCAATGTAATAACTATCAGAATAATATCTTTGTCTATGAATTTAACATATACACCAGAATCAGAAGTGTATCTCTTGAAATCAAAGTCTACAAGGCTTTTGTGAAGCAGCTTGTTCCATTGAAGAGCTGCTTGTTTAAGACCATAGATGGCCTTTCAAAGGTGACAGACCTTTGATTCCTGACCCTTCACTATGAAGCCTTCTGGTTGTACCATATAGATTTCTTCATCAAGCTTGTCAAATAAGAAGGTGGTTTTAATATCTAGTGCTTTGATTTCCCAGTCATGAAGTGCTGCAAGTGCAAGAACCAGGCAAACAGTCTCAAATCTTGCAACAGGTGAGAAAGTTTTCATAGTCTATTCCAAAGATCTGTGTAAAGCCTTTTGCAACAAAGCAAGCTTTGACATGATTGTCAGATCATATGGCAAAAACCCATCTCTGTTATGCTTGGGCCTGGATGAGGCAGCAAGCATAGCCTTTGAAAGACAAGGAGTCAAGTTGAAATTCAAGGTGTAAGTCTAGGCTCTTCCTAGATGGTGATGTGATGGCTGTTGCAATGTCAAGGGATTTTAGGCAATGATGGTTGCTGAGGACAAAGGGTTTATCACAAGGACAAGCTACCTGCTCAAAGTGCAGGTAGAGATTTACATATAAGTAGTTGCATTGGACAGATAGACATTGGTAAGCTGAGTGACCAGGGTGGGACATGACACATGGGACAATGGTATTCAGAACAGTTCTCATGATAATGACCATTATGAAAGCATTGAAAACATCCAGTTGTGACAGAGGTGGAGGAGATGGAGATCTGCTCAGGTTGGGGGAGAACTTGAGTCAGGGAGGATAATACTTCAGTACTGTTGGAAAGATGGACAGTTTGTGCTCTGTTGGCAAGGACAGGAATGGTGGTCTCAAGTTTGTTGTCAGGGTTGGTGGAAGGATCAACTGTGGTGGAGGTCTCAGGGAGGGGAGGGGAGGAGATGTGAGCAGTGAGAGACAGAGGGAGAATAGGAATGGGTGAAGGAGAATCAAGGATATGAGATTGAGAAATCAAAAACTGGTTGACATGTTCAACATATGGATCATGCTGGTCCTGAGGAAGAGAAAGGTAAATATGGTGAAAGACAGGATAAATGATTTGTGGTTCAAGATTTTCTATGAAGGTACTGAATCTGTGGGCATGAAGAATAGAAAGGATGTGAGTGTGAAGGGCATCAAGGGCAAAATGAAGGGGGATGTCTTCATTATTGGCAAGTTGAAGGTATTGGGCGTGAGAGATACCATGGAAAAGTTGAATGAGTTCATGGGTGATACAGTCTTCTTCAAAGAGTACATCATTTTCAATGGTGAGAAGAATATTAGGAGAGTTGAGGACTGCAGCATAAAGGAGATGGATGACATGGATAGGATGGATGGATGGACAGATGTGGTGAGAACAAAGTGGAGAGGTGGGTCCAGATTGGGATGATGGTGTGATGGCAGAGGACAAGAAAGACATATTGGTAGACAAGGAAGGGTAGATAGTTTGTTTGTGAGATATTTATGAAGAGATCATTGAGCAAAAAATACTATTGATCATAAGTGATGTTGTCATTTATATGCCTTGAGAAGAGAAGCAGAGTGGTGGAGATTAGATTCTGGTTCCTAGGTGTTTTTGGCAGAGGAGTACCCTTTCCACATGGTCAGGTACAACTGTCAGGACTTTGGACCTTTGTGTGAGAGAATTGCTTCCACTTTGTATTCTTCTTTGTTATCAATGATGTTAGGTGGAGGGTTCAAGAAGGCAGGTCCATGTGCCTTGGTGGAACAATAGAAAGATAGAAGCAAAGTGCAGAAAACATCATGGATCTTCCATGTCTGAGGAAGTTGGAGTTGATAAGTCAGGGGAGATAGGATGCAAATAATCTCAAAAGGGCTGTGGCATTTGGGTGCAAGTTTCCTAGATGAGTAATGAAGACAGAGATGAGTGGCTTCTAACCACATCTTATTTCCAACTTTCCAGAGGGTGAATCAGCACATTGTTCAAGAGGCCATGACTTTCCTGGCAGATTCATGGGTGGCTAGGGCTTCTTTTCTGGCTTCATTGAGGATAGAGAGTCAATTTTCAAGAGTGGGGAGGGTAGGATCTTGGTTCATATCCATATAGGAGGAAGAATGATGATTTATTGATGGAACTGTATGGGGCGGAGTTGTGGTGGAATCCAGTGGTGGATAGGAATTGTAACCACAAGGACGGTTATTTGTGCAAAAGATCTAAAGATATGTTTCTAGCTCTTGATTGGTTTGTTCTGTTTGTCTATCTGTTTGAGGGTGATAGACAGTTGAAAGTCAAATGTTGTATTTGAGGAGATGAGCAAGTTTTCAACCAAATGCTGATGCAAATTGTGGACCATGGCCAGAGATGAGAGTGTCATGTAGGCCAAAATGTTTGAAGACATTGTTGAGGAAAATCTGTGCAATATCAGTGGCATTGATGGTTTTGAAACAAGGGGTTAGGATTACCCCCTTCATAAGGCCATGGTCTACTATGACCATGATAGAATCATGGCTGTCTAAGGATGGAAGATCAGTGATGAGATCCATGGAGAGTTACTTGAAGAGGAGGATAGTGGAAGAAGCAATGGGTATGAGTGGAGGGATGGTAGGATGAGTGTTAACTTTATTCTGTTGACAGATAGCACAGCTGTCAACAAAGCATTTGACAAATGAGGCAAGGCCAGGCCATCAAAAGTCATATTCAAGGATAGATTTGGTGTGGAAAATACCCATATGACCCATTATGGAGGAAGTGTGGATCAAGTGGAGGAGGGCTGAGCAAGCTGATGGGGAAATATACACATGATCTTTGAAATAAAGATGTCCATTGTCAAAGGACCAGTCCAAGAGGGAGGAACAAGAGAAAAGGGGAGAACCATTCTGAAGGGCAGAGAAAATGCGAATGATGAGAGGATTGGAGGGCATGGAGGAGAAAATAGACTTGGAGAGGGTGAGGTCAAGCATGTTGATAATAACTGGGTTGGGAATGATGGAGAAGAAGTGGTTATCCAAAGATGTATCAACATCATCCTTATGGGAGAGGGCATTGGTGGGGCTTATCAGAGAGCTGAGAGTAACTACCCATTTAATGTTGAAGTCTTGGAGAAATAGTGACCAGTGGGCTTAACAGTAAGAGAGCTTGCAAGGATCTTTGATACAGGAGAGGTTTTTGTGGTTGATGATGACAGAGATAGGATGTGGAGTGCCTTGGAGGTAATGTTTCCATTTGGAAAGCGCAAGGATAATAGCAAAGAGTTCCCTATCATAAATGTCATAGTTCTGTTCTGCCAGGGGAAGGTTTTGGAGAAATATGCATAGGGATGGATATCACTGTTTGTGTCCTTTTACATAAGGACTGCTCCTGTGGCAAGAAGGGAAGCATCAGACATGATATGGAAGGGACAAGATACATCAGGAATTGCAAGGACAGAGGTGGTGGTGAAGATATCTTTGAGGATGTTGAAAGAGCATTGGTGAAAAGGGGTCCAAACCCAGGAGATATCCTTGCAAGTGAGAGCAGTGAGAGGGGGAACAATGTTGGAATAATTTGGAATGAACTTCCAATAGAAGTTTGCAAAATTGAGAAATGAATGAATGCCTTTGACAGACATGGAGGATTTCCAGGAGGAGATGGCAGAGAGTTTCATGGAATCCATCCATACTTGTCCTTGACCAATGATCAGACTGAGGTATTCCATTGTTGGGATGTCAAAGGAGCACTTGGTGATCTTAAGTGAGAGACCATGTTCATGAAGTTGTTGGAGAATTCATCAAGTTCAATTGTGATGAAGAGTGAGAGTATCACAGGTGTGAATGCCAAGGTCATCCATGTAGATCTTGAGCTATTGTTCTGCAACCATGTCAGAGAAGATGTGATTCATGAATGCCTGGAATATGGGAGGGGCATTACAGAAACTGAAGAACATGACTGTAGGTTCATAGAGACTGAAAGGGGTGATAAAGGCTGCCTTCCATTGGTCAGATTCCTTAATCTGAATGTTGTTGTACTCCCAACAAATATTGAACTTGGTGAAATAGACAAAGTTCTTTATGTCGTCAATAAGTTTGGAAATGAGAGAAAGGGGATAAGCATTGCAAATGGTGTGGAAGTTCAAATATTGGTAGTCTTGGCAGGAACAAAGAGTTCTGTCTTTCTTTGGAACAAAGAAGAATGGGGCCACTTGAGGTGATTTGGAAGGGATGATATGGCCAGTCTTGAGATGTTCTTTGATAAAAGCTTTGCAAGCATCTTTCTCAGCAGGGTTGAGTGGGTAGACCTTGACAATCTTGGGAATGAAGGTATCTTTGAGGTCAATGGTATGATTGAAGGATTGATGGGGAGGGAGTTGCTTGTAAGTTTTCTTGGAAAATATATTGGCAAAGTCAACACAGAAGTCAGGGATGGATACTTCCTTGGGTTTCTTGGCTTGAGTGATTTCTGTGGAGATGGTGAGTTTGTCCAGATGTTTGTCCATAGATCTGTTTGATGTTACACTTGGGCCTGGGTAAGGCAGCAAGCATAGCCTTTGGAAGACAAGGGGATAGGTCGAGGTTCAAGATACTGGTCTAGATTCTTCCTAGACAGAGACAAGATGTCTGTTGCAATGTCAAATGGACTCAAGTGATGACAGTCACCAGGGCAAGGGTGAGTTCTACAAGGACAAGCCACCTGCTTGAAGTGCAGGTAGAGACTTATAAGATGCAAGCAGGGACTTGGGAAAGGTTGACCAGTTGTATTGCTGGTACAAAGATACAAGGACAAGGGAATAGAGGGCCAAGGAGGCAAAGGGTCAAGAGCCAAAGGATCAAAGGACCAAAGGAGAACTAGCTTGAAGAGAAAGGTACCTATCTAAGGTGTCTTTATATACCATACTCCTTGTGTCTAGGGCCGGTTTGTAGAGAAGGATAAGATAAGCAAAGAGAAAGTAAAAGAATGGTATAGAACAATGACAAGGTAAGCAAGAACAAGTCATTAAGCAATGGCATTGGATGGAGGAGTAATCATGATGATGGAAGATAAGTAATCATATGATAGTATTGGATGATTAGTGAAAACAGATGTGTCATCAGTGAAAAGAAATAATAGTCCAAGGAAAAAGAGTAGCTAAGGAATCATAACATTCAAGGGAGGGCACTCACAAAGAGTCCTCTCAACCCCTTGGAGATCAGGGACAACTGGAGGGTTTTTAGTGTGAAAGTTGATGGTGAATATTTTCCAGTTGATCTTGGGGTTCCATTTCTGGAGCCAGGGCATTCCAAGAATGATCTATGAATAAGAGAGGCAAATGACCATGAATTTAATAACCATGTCAGTGAAGAGTCCTGAGAAGAAGGAAATGAGAGAGATCTAGTAAATTGTTCCTTTGGTGTTTGGAGTTCCATCTACATTATAGGCAGTGATGGATGAGGGTACTTTAGACAGTTTAAATTTTCCAAGAGGTAGGAGGCAAGGGTCAATGAAATTTCTGGTTGTGCTGGAATCAATGAGGGTGGTGGTGTTGATGATGATTTTCTTAATGCCTTGTAGTTGAATGGAAAAATGCATGGTTCTATTGTTCCAAAGAGCTACAAGTACATTATCTGTGCTAAAAAGAGAAGATGTTGATGCAACTCTCCTTTTTAAAAATCCTGTGCTTTGAGAATTATAGGAGTGAGGGCTATGGAAGTGATCTTTTCTGGAGATTCTTCATAGCACATCCTGAGAGTGGAAAAGATTTCATTGTCACTCTTTCTAGAGGTCTTGAGTGAGTTGACATATTCATCAAGCCTAGAGCAAGGGGGTGTGGGAGTCTCCTGGGGCAAAGGAGTAGTTTCAGTGTGACAGATGTTCTGAGAATGAGGGGTGATAGGAGTATTGTTAGGGTGAGGGGTATGGCAGGTGGTGGCATTATGGCTGATCTTTTTGCAATAGAAGCAGTGGCTTTCTCTGATGTACTTGGCTTGTTTAGTGGGGGTGAGCTTAGAAAGGTTGACCTTATCAATGTCCATGGCATTAGGGTCTTTTTGGAGGAAAATGAAGGTAGTGGTGGATTGAGGGTGGCCACTTTGAAGGACTTTGATGTACATCTTCTGCACATGGAAAGTCTTGGCCTTTTTGATTCAATTGTTGATTGTGGTGGGAACAGAGGTCATGGATAGAATCATGGTAGCAATGCCTTGATCAACACTGAGGGAGAACTGGTCAATAAGGGTGATATTGTTGGTGATGGCAGCTTTGCTAGCAAGGTTTTGCAAGTCTGTGATGTACTTTTGGAACCCATTGTCAATGGTTCCATTGAGAAGGCAGGTGGTCTTCTGGACAAGCTTGGATAAATCCAAATGTATGGTGGCTTTGGTGTTGAAGGGGTAGAACATGGTTTTGAAGTTATCAGAGAACTTCTTGAAAGTTTTCTGGTCTGTGGAGATGATAATATCAGTCATCTTTTCATACCACATTTCTGCAAATGAGGTGTCATGTCCTTTGCTTATCTTGTTGAGCATAGTCATGACCTTATTGTTGTTGGAGGTATACAGGGTGCTGTTGAGAATGAAATAGGCTTTCATGCCCTTGATCCATTAGGATGAGTCAGAGGATTTTTCAGAGAAGTCAGTAGGAAGGGCTGCCTTGAGTTCTGTGGGTTTGAACATGATGATCTGTGGGATTTGCTGTGGCAGTGGCTGAATCTGTGGTGGTGTTGGGGATTATTTGGATGATGCAATGGGTGTTGAGCCTATTAGGGGTGCTCAGTGTTGTCTTGGGGATATCTGTGGTGGTGGTGGAACTGGGGTTTCAGTGTCGATTTCAAGGTCACTGTGTTTGCTAGGTTCAGGGTTAGGGATGTAATAGTGTCCATGATGACTTATGGTGATAGCAGGTAGGTCCTATACCTAAACAGGTCGGACCAAGAGAGATTTTCAATCTTTTGTTATGTGAAGTGTATGAAGATAGCCTCTTACTAGGCAGACAACAGTCAAGCAATGCTCATGAGGAGACTGATGTCCAATGTGCAACCTTTCAAAGGGGTTTTAATGATGAAGAATGAGGTGACTGGCTTCCAAGGACTTAGGGATGACTTGAAGGATGAGACTAAAAATAGGCTTGTATTGTGTAGATCAAGAATGGAGAATATAGTGGTAACTATGGAGTTTATATAGATGAGACCAGCACAAATGGACCAAGGGGAAGATCAAAAAGAAAGAAAATAGAATGTTGAAGAATGTGATGGAAATGGAAAGAATAGACTGCCATGAGAAAAGGTGGAGACTATTGACCAATATAAGAGAATCAGCAGGAGAATGATAAGTCTGATAGAGATAAGAAAGATAAGGGCTATACATGTGAGAAGAAAAGGGAAGTAGGACTGTTGATAAGGAGATAGCTAACATTGGAAGGATGAAGTCCTCTCCAATAATGGGTGGACATATTGAAGGAAATAAGTATTGTAACATTGCTAGTACTAAGGTACAAAGACAAAGGAACAGAGGAACAGAGGAACAGAGAGGACAAGGGATCAAAGGAGAACTAGCTTAAAGAGAGGGATACCTGTCTAAGGCTCCCTTATATACTGTACTCCTAGTATTTAGGGCCAGCTTGTACTGAAGGATGAAGTAAGTGAAAGAGAAGGCAACAGAACAATGCAGAACAATGATGAGGTAAATAAGAATAAGTCATTGAGTGATGACATTGTTAAACAGCTGGAGTCCACACAGCTGGAGTCCACAGTGAGAAACTTGTATTAGAACAGTCTAAATACGACATACCTGGAGTCCACAGTGAGAAACTGAAAAATGCACTCACTGTGGAACTCCAACTATAAACTATGTGAGAATAAACATACACAAAGTCCCACAAAGAGCTGAAGCATCTAAATATGGCAAAGTATCCAAAAATGTGCAGAGTGCACAATCAGAAAGTGAACACACCCCCCTGCTTGTGCATCTCTGAGAAACAAAGATTATCTAGTGAAATGGTCTAAGTCCAAGTAGGCTGCAAAAATGCTGCACTTTAACTTGAGGCAATGCCTTGGTGAGAAGATCAGCTGGCATATCCAAAGTGGGAATGAAATGAGGAGAAATGATGCCTTTATCAACAATATCTTGTAGCAAGTACCAATACAAATCAAGGTGCTTCATCCTACCATGATGCTCAGGATGTTTCACTACCTGGATTGCTGATTGGTTGTCCATGTGGAGTGTCAAAGGCCCATTTGAGTTGAAACCTATCTCCTGCAGCAGTTTGCACATCCAGACAATTTCTTTGCCTGCTTCACATGCTGCCACATACTCTGCTTCTGTGGTAGAGAGAGCAACAATAGGTTGGTGCTTTGACATCCAGGAGACGATGCCAGTTCCAATCTTGACCACATATGCACTTGTGGAGCGACCAGAATCCTTGCAATGACCATGATTTGCATTGGAATAAGTCTGGAACAGCTGAGAACTCGAGGGATCTGGGGAATAGATGATGCCAAAGGACAATGAGCCTTGAATGTAGCGAAATAGATGTTTGATGGCATTCCAGTGTGCTACACCAGGATCTGAAGTGAATGAAGCAAGCTGACCAACTGCAAATGCAATATCTGGCCGAGTGGTGCAGGAAAGGTACTGCAAAGAGCCAATGGCACCCCCATAGTCAACAGAACACATGAAATTGCGCTCTTCTGCTGTCCTGGGGCTCTGATCATGCAATAGGGAAAGGCCAGGCTCTATGGGGGTCATGACAGGCTTACAATCGGCCATATTGAAGTGGGACAGCATGTTGACACAGTACTGGCACTGGGAGATCATCAGAGAGTGCTTCTGGTGATTGTGGTTGATTTTGATGTCCAGGATCTCTGTGGTAGGCCCCAGATTGCGTAGTTTGAAGTGTTTCATGAGATCAGTGATGGCCTGCTTGATTGCATCAAGAGACTTTGATGCAAAGGTCATATCATCCACAAAAACAGGCAGGATGATCTGGACATCACCTTGGGTGAAAATATAGACTGCAGCATTGGAATAAGTCTGTTTGAAGCCCAAGGACTCGAGAATGGTGTGCATCTTGTGATTCCACCTGATTCCACCTTGTCTGGTGCCATACAGCACTTTCTTGAGCAAACAGACTGTCTGCTTGTGATCTCCTTGTTCAAAACCCTCTGGCTGCTCCATATACACATCACAGTCCATTTCGCCATTGAGATATGCATTCAAGACATTGACAGACCAGAGATGGAGGTCGTGGATGGCTGCAAGCACAAGAATGATGCATAGAGTCAGAAGGTGCACTGTTGTGAATACCTCGAGATACTCGAATCCAGGATGCTGAGAGAAGCCCTGTGTGACCAATTGACCCTTGTAGTGCTCGAAAGAGCCATCAGCACAATATTTCTTTGTAAAGACCCACTTTGACCCAATGACTGGTCTATTCTTAGGTTGATCGACAAGAGTCCATGTCCCATTTGTCTGATGGGCAGCCAATTCGTCCACAGCAGCTTGTCTCCACTCTGCAGCATCAGCTTGCTTCATGGCCTCTCTGAATGACCTGGGATGTGCTGTATTAGTGGCAAACAGTGCACAATCTCAGCTTCATCATCATCAGAGTTGTCCGAGTCATTGTCGACCAACTGTGCTGGGCTGAGCTTCCACCATTCTTGAGGTCACTGGTGGATTCTTCGAGGCAAATGCACACCTATGCCAATTGGACTCTGCACAGGCTGGGGTGCAGGAGGTGGGGTCTCAGGAGGATCTGGGAGTGGTTGAGGTGCTGCAATTGAAGTGTTGGGTTCTGAATCCTGCTCCCCAACAGGATCAGGTGCCCCCCCAGGATGCAGAACCTCAGGAGCCTCCAAAGTGTTGTCCTCTGGAGTGTCCTCAATGCCAGGTGCTGTATAGCAAGGTGCATGGGCTTGGATACTAGGTGGAGTGGATGTGGGCAAAGAAATTGGAGTGTACTCATCGAAATCAGCTCGCTCAGAGATGATGGTGTGCTTTGTAGTCAGATTGTAGAACTTCCACCCCTTGTAGCCATCTGGGTACCCAATGAACACATACTTCTCATAATGTGGGCGCAGTGTGCTG
>JBBPNM010000239.1:0-12431 GCA_038090895.1 Boletus bicoloroides
CACCTATATCACATCACTTGCGTTCCACCATGCGCCTTTTTAATCTGCTAACCACTCGCACTGACATCGATCATCCGCTTTGTGCGGAGTGCACGCAGATCCTTCTTTCCTCTTTACAGAGACAGCTAGACGAAACTAAGAAGGAGCGTGACGGTTATAATGCCTTTGAAAAAGAACTAAAGAAGGAAAGGGAGCGTGAGAGCCAGGACACGAACAAAGATGAAGCAGAAAAGAAGATCGAGAAATTGAAAACAGAAGAGCGTGTCGCAACTGAGCAACTGAGGCTTGCTGAGCGGGAGAGAGAGCAACTTGATGAGGAGCTGCGTGTGTTGGAGTTGGAAGAAAGAGTCCTGGAGGAGGAGGAAGCCGAGTCAGTGCTCCTGATATACCGCGGTAATTCGCCCGAGACTGACGACTCACCAGGTTCTGGCGTGCGCACAACGAACATCAGTTAGTCTCTGCCGGCCAAGCCGCTCTCCTTTCATCTTTGCGGGCAGCATACGCCGCAGACTATGCCGCGTACGAGAAGCTGGAGCGTACTAATGTCTACAACGATGCCTTTTGTATTGGTCACGATGGAGTGTTTGGAACCATAAATGGTCTACGACTGGGACGAGTCCCTGGTGTTCCAGTGGGTGACTCTGTTGCTTTGCTCTAACGAATTTTACACGATGTGATCCAGGTGGAATGGCCCGAGGTCAATGCGGCATGGGGGCAGACACTATTGCTACTATATACCATTGCGCGGAAACTAGACTTTACATTTGACAAGTATGCTATCACGGTATTCATTGACAATGATACTGACATGTATTCGCAGCTATCGTTTGATCCCAATGGGTTCCTTTTCGCGAATTGAACGAACGACTGGTGATAAGGCGACATACGAATTATATGGCTCGGGAGATCTTCACTTTGGTCGGCTACTGCACAACCGCCGATTTGATTTTGCCATGGTTGCTTTCCTGGAATGCCTGAAACAGTTGATGGATTATGTCAAGTCCCAGGACGGGGGTGTCGATTTTCCACATCAGTGAGTGAGATGTACGGTGAGGCTGAGAGCGATGGGCGGGACTGATTGCTTATCAGGGTTGTCAAGGACAAGATAGGGGAGGCATCTGTCAAGTTGCAGTTCAGCCAGGAAGAGGCATGGACACGTGCACTGAGGCACGTTCTGCTTGCGCTGAAGATAATACTCAAGTGGACCACCAATGGGGGAAACGGCTAACATTACGTTGTTAATGGACCACATGGACATTGCGAACTGTAGTCCCATGTAATATCCTCGACGACAGCAAACGCGGGACCATGCCTATAGATAGTGTGTCATAATCAACCATCGGGTCAGATGGCACAGAGCGTGGCATCAGACGTACCGGAGCGCTGATATTACGAACCTAGTAGGGCTATGCCCCGGCCAGTCTTACAAATCACTATCGGCGACTGAGTAATGATATCGCATACCAAAGCCTGTAGGCTGCGGGAACCGATATAATCCTCACTCCGTCACTTTTTTTGTGTACCCCCTACTAATCACCCAGGTCGCGCAATCCGCTGCTCATCTCACATCATGGGCCTCCTGTATCTCGGAACACCACTCACATGGGACGAGACAAAAATCTATGCCGACCACGTCAGAGAGCACGGTATCACCCAGTTCCTCCACACCTGGGATAGAGTCAAGGACAGATACGGAGACGAACTCCTCTGGGGTGACGAGGTATTCCTAACTCAGCTCCCACCGCTGTGATCCGCCCTCACTCATCTTCTTCAGATCGAGTACATGGTCATCGCCTTTGATGACGAGACAAAAAATGCGAAACTCTCTCTTCGTCAGACTGAGATTCTCGCCAAGCTCAGCAAAATCGTCTCCGACCTCAAGGGTGACACCCCAGCTTCGTAAGCTCCAGTTCTCTGCTGCATCCAACCATCAGACGATACCCTCAGAATCTCACTACCTACCTTTCACCCCGAGTATGGGAGATACATGTTAGAGTCAACGCCCGGATCCCCATACACAGGTGCCATCCAAGATTTACTCTCCGTGGAGTCCAACATGCATTATAGGCGAGAACTTCGCACTCTTTCTTTATATACCTTTTGTTCATTTTCAATATTAGACGCCTACTCGCCAGGAGGTATCTCAACCCCAACGAAGTACCTATCACACTCACCTCTTTCCCTCGTCTGGGTGCTCCCGGTGTCTTTACCGATCCTTATTTCAGCCCTGACGGCGCCAAGTCCAGTCATAGCCTATTTTTGCCAGAAGAGATTACCAATCCACACGCACGTTTCCCGTCAGTGTCCGTTTTTGGTGATCTTGCTTACTTTCTAAATGTGTCACAGCACCCTTACCGCCAACATTAGAAGCAGGAGAGGTTCCAAAGTCGCGATCAATCTTCCTATTTTCATTGACGAGAGCACACCGAGGCCGTTCGTTGACCCCACTATACCGTGGCAGCGTTCTTTGTACGCGGAAGATCCCGGTGAGGTTCCTCTTGCGCGAAAAGGGCTCAAAATGGCTCATGACGCCTGCCTCACCTCGCAGAGGCCAAGAACGGTGCAGCTTTAATAGATCATATTTACATGGACGCGATGGGCTTTGGCATGGGTTGCTGTTGTTTGCAACTTACGTTCCAAAGCTGCAGTGTTGACGAAGCGAGGCGCATGTACGATGCCCTGATTCCACTCGGCCCAATCATGGTACACACATTTCGGGTCCAGATGTACACCATCGTTTATTCATCTATACAGTTGGCCCTGACTGCCGCTAGTCCTATCTGGCGTGGTTATCTTTCGGACGTTGACTGCCGCTGGAATGTTATCGCCGGCAGTGTGGATGACCGCACCACGGAGGAGCGCGGATGTACGGTGAATGAATTAGCTTCCTGTCTCGTAAATTTTGCGACTGATCCCGCCGTCGCCAGCCACTAAAGGAGAATAAATATATGATTCCAAAGTCGCGCTATGACAGCGTCGACTTGTATTTATCAACGGATTGGAACAATAAGCCAGCATACAACGATACCGATGTACCCTACAACCAAGAAATTTACACACGCCTTGTTAATCATGGTGCGTATAGAATTATGGAATTGCTTCTTGAAGCCCCATGATCACATTTGTTTAAAGGCATCGATGAACTGCTTTCGAAACACATGGCACACATATTTATCCGCGATCCTCTGGTAATTTTTTCAGAAACCATCAATCAGGATGACGAGACTAGTAATGATCACTTTGAGGTGAGCGCTGCCCTTCTTCTGTGGCATTCAATGTCAATACTGTTGGCAAGAACCTCCAATCCACGAATTGGCAAACTCTCCGTTTCAAACCACCGCCACCTAATTCGCCCATCGGTTGGCGAGTTGAGTTCCGCAGCATGGAAGTACAGCTAACCGACTTCGAGAACGCCGCATTTGCCGTTTTTGTTGTACTCTTGTCTAGAGCCATCCTCGCTTTCAACCTCAATTTTTACATTCCTATATCAAAGGTGTGTTCTCACCGTTTCCTGTCATTCTGTTGCAATCAACGTCATCAAGGTCGATGAGAATATGGTACGGGCGCAAAAGCGAGACGCCGTTCGTACCGGCAAGTTCTTCTTCCGCAGGAGTGTGTTACCACCAGGCTACATATCACCCACATTAAGCACCCCGTCGTCGTCTGGATCTTGCTCTCCTGTCGAATGGCACGATGGTATACCCCCCAAAGAACGGAAGTTGCGGAATTGCTTCCCCCGCGTCCCTCCTCCGCCTATTCTTGTAGATGCTCCCATCGCGGACGAATACGAGGAGATGTCGATGGAGGAGATCTTCAACGGGAAGGTTAGTGTTGAATACACTCTCACTGTGCTATGCATTTACCAGTCATCACAGGGTGCTACATTTCCTGGACTACTTGGTCTTGTTGAGGCATACCTTGAAACGCTCGATATGGATCCATCTGAGAGACGGCAGATCAACATATACGTTGACCTGGTCCGTCGTCGTGCAAATGGTCCGTGCTTATATTTATATATTTCAGTTCTTGTTTTCCTGAAATGCACCAGGCTCACTGCTAACCGCGGCGAGGTGGATGCGGGACTTTGTTCGATCGCACCCCTCATACAAATCCGACTCGGTGGTTAGTCAGGAGATTAATTACGACCTCATGGTCGCACTTGACGAGATGTACGTGTTCTCGCACAAAATGGGACATCAGAATTCCTGACAGCTCGTTTCCAGTGAGAGGGGTGTCCTGCGTGTTCCACAGCTTCTTCCTCGAGACTACTCTCGATGCCAAGTCAATGGATTGCATGAATCAAAGTTTGAGCCATGAGAGCAATATTATCAATAGCATCTGGGCACTGCTTTGTAGAAATGGACGTGTACATACCCTATGACAATATTAATGTCATCATCCAGCCTTGTTGGTCACGTGATGGATGAACCGGCTTTGTCCGAAATGCAAGTGGTTATGGCCCGACCAACACTCAGTTCACTCGTACTCCATACAAGATGTCTGCATTGCGTTTCCTTTCGTCCACCGCCAAACGCGCGCCCTCGACACTCAGTTCTCAGAGACGTGGCTACGCTGAGGTTGCTGATAAAATCAAGCTTTCATTGGTCCTTCCTCACCAGGTCTGTCACCACTGGCTCGCACCTACGTTTCTGACAGTTCTTGCTAGGCCATCTTTACTTCCGAAGATGTTGTCCAAGTAAACGTTGCAGCTGCATCTGGAGATATGGGTATTCTTGCAAACCACGTCCCTTCTATCGAGCCCCTCCGTCCTGGTGTCGTGGAGGTAATCGAATCCGGAAACACGTCGAAAAAATGGTTTGGTAAGGTAATATGACAATCTACACGACCTCGTTCCTGAATCCTGCAGTGTCCGGTGGTTTTGCAAACGTTCACCCTGGTAACAAATTGACAATTAACGTGGTGGAGGGTGCTCCACTTGAGTCTTTCTCACCCGAGGTCTGGTGCTCTTTCTCGGAATGTTCTACTTGACTGACGTCTTGGTTCAAGGCCGTTCGTGCCAACTTACAGGACGCACTGAGGGTCGCCACCGGTAATGGGTCAGAGGAACACAAACTAGAAGCTCGGATAGAGGCAGACGTTTATGAGGCTCTTCAGCACGCACTAAGCTCGAAATAAATGTAGTTTCATTCGTCGTCGCAACTTAGATTTCGCTTTGCGCGTAGTCAACGCTGAAACGTTGACTGGCTACTAGCTCGATATCTTCCGTGCTTGAGGTTGAGATGGACATAGCCAATCCATCGGGAAATTTACGTTGAACAAAGTTAGTGTAAAAAGGCGAATGTTACATATCCACTTCTTTCAACTTCGTTGAACGCGCTGGCGCGCAAACGCGTCCTTTTGTGCGTTGAGCTCGCGCTAACCGCCCCATGATGAATCTGCCTGCGACTGTCGATGATCCGTCCCTCCTGCAACATGAACCCCTTCGCAATCATATCGCCATGTATGAAGACAGCGGGGCGCGTTCGAACAGCAGGATGGTAGTCTCTAGCTTTGTCAAGGCAATGCAGGGAGATGGTCAAGTAGGTACTCGCAACGTATCCCTAAGATTGAAAATCTCGACACCCCTTCTTCAGGCGGCTTTGGCGAGCAAGGCATGGGCATACTTGGTGTTCGACTTGAAGAACACTCCCTTAGATGACAGCTCTTTCGAGGTCACAGACAAAGGAGAAGAGCTTTACAGGGTCTTCTTCGAGTACCAGCTTAAGCTATCCCAAGGGTTGAAACAGAGGTGCATCAACAAGGCTTGTGAATACCACACCCATGTCCTCAAACGCGGCATCGGCGCTATCAAGCTCAAATGCCAGAGTTCAAATACTCAGCGCTCTACCCAAGAAAGAGACAGCGAGGCTAGCAGTAATGGTCAAGGCGACCAACATTCTTCACGTCCGCATGGAGTATCTGACCCAAAAAAAGATTGTCCCCAAACTGAGACTGGCGACCAGCATCCCCATGAAGGTCTGGTCCACTTTCTCGTGATGGCAGTTACGTGTTCAAATTCTTACATTGACAGAAGACATCGGGATAAGCTCGAACCTAGGGTGTGGGTCCCATTCTACGACGGGTAACACAGTAACACAGCAAGAACTCCCCTTTGACACGCCCCCCGGTACTGGTGCACGATTGTCCACCTTATCAGAGGCCGCGAAACCAAGTAAACGTTCAACTTCCAAAAAGGAGAAGAAACGCAAACCCAACTCTCAGAAACCCCCAGTCATCACACCTTCTGATGCTTCCGAGGACGACAAGGAGCCGTCCAAGACTCACGAAGTCACTGCTGCAAGGTCTATATCTCATCGGTCAAAACGGATTGCACCCAATCCGTCTCGCCAACCACGCGAGTTACTTGGGGTTAAAAATCAGGTGGTCAAGAAAAACTCGGCTCACGCGCCCAGAACAACACACCGTGAAGACACCGGTAGCTCTCACCCTCCTTCAGCCCCGACAAGCTTCCCATCAGACAACTTCGTTTCCCGTCTTAATAAGAGTAGTCGCCGCAAGCGCGGCGACGAAAGGATATTGAATGTGTCCAGCCAACAATCCCGAGCAAGTTTTAACTCCAGAAGACCGCGGGAAATGAAAATGAAATCGATCAGTGCCCTTCCGACTCGCGCAAACAAGCGACCCCGTTGTCCATCGATGTCAACTCTGGATGGCGAACCTAGAGAGGTATCCGAGTCCACACAAAACTTAGGGGCGAGGTTCCTTCAAGAACCCGTAATCCAAGGACCCCTTGTTTCCGGATCCTCATCGATCCAGGAAAATGTACATGTGAAACCAAAGGCGCGAAGGAAACGCACTCGACCTGAATTCGAAACAGGTTTCGTGGTGTCCCATGAAAGCGCGTCGGCTGACGCTTGCGAATTTCTTGGCCCGGACATTAGAGCGTTACGGCCTCTTCCCCACA
Source organism: Boletus bicoloroides (assembly GCA_038090895.1). Lineage (NCBI taxonomy): Eukaryota > Fungi > Basidiomycota > Agaricomycetes > Boletales > Boletaceae > Boletus > Boletus bicoloroides. The sequence goes on from JBBPNM010000239.1 coordinate 6,926, forward strand.
AAGTACGCAACGAGAATTTAGTGCTGGACGAGGATACTACCGCCCGTGGAGTTCCATGCGGAGTCCCATCTCGTGTCCCATCTCTAGAGCATGCAGACCAGCTTTTGCGAAATGTGGCGAGCAATGCATTAGCTGTTCTACAGGCAGAAGTTGGGCCGGACGTACCTGACTGGACTCAGGGGGAGGAGCAGGACGCAGAATGCGATGACCTCGACGGGCACGATCAAGATGAAGCAAACGACGTCCAGATCACTACCGCAGCTTCTGCACCCTCAATGGTCACACCCAAGCCCCCTGTCCCAGCTCCACCGCGTATGTGGGCTCAGGTGGGTAGCTTTACTTTGCCAGTCAATTTATGGCAACTGACCATTGAAAAGTCTCGTCAAGAGGTCTGCGAGTCCTTCGAGTATTTTCGTTCCTATCATAGCGGGGTGTACTCAAAGGACGACATCGTCAAGGGTTACCTCCTTGGGGCATATGCTGCGAGGTGCGTATTTCTCGTCATGCTGTTCTAAATTTCTGAACTATTACAGTCGGGATGTATTCCAACACGGTGGAAAATTGATCATCTCGCATGGGTTCGTTTGACTTTTGTGCACCGCACTTGAGCGTAACTGAGATCTTACGACAGGGGCGGCAAATCCGAGTCAATACTCGACACTCGTAGAGGACCCAAGCGGTACCAGACAGATCAGGACCAGGAAGCCTCGGATAAGTCAGTCCGCGCTTTGCTGAAGACATGCAGAGACCGACGGCCTCTCGTGCTTCTTGCCGACGACAAATATGCACTCTTTCCTTACGATCTCACTTCGGGAAATTATACTTACGTTGTGCTGGGCTTATATTGGATATCTCATGCATGGGGTTAGTTTTCAATAAACTGTCAATTAATGTAATCTGACCAATAACTAGCGGAGTGCCAGCCCACTCGTGACGGATCAGGAAGTATCACCAGGTGGAAATTCGCGTTCCAATGGTGCGAGGGTCAAGGTGATCCCTGGTGGGCATCGCAACAGGAGATGACAGATGTTGCACCGAAGCCGCGAACGCCCATGTCCAATATGTGCCTCACAAAAGGCTCGTCGCATCTTGCAAATACTGGTGGAAATTCGAACGTCGAATGCGAAAGTTGTCAGGAGCAGAGTCCGTTTATCTACAAACAAGGCTGGATGTGTCTCAATCCTCTCTGTGATGTGTTTTGGACTATTAACGACGAAGAACCAAAACAACTGGATTACCGCGAGGAGTTTTTAAACCTGTTACCCCAGAAGTTCGAAAGATTACCGAATATAACACCGGCCAGAGTGGTCGAAACACAAGGTGGAGTTACGACGACATTTGCCTTTACCAAAGGTTGGCATTGCATAAAATGTGGTCGCCTCACATGCAGGTGAGTTTGACAGTAAGTTTTATTTATCGGCAAGTTTAACGCAATGAACAGGTATAAATGGGAACACTGGGAATGTTCTAATTGCGGGGTAAGTCGTCATGCAGCTTCGGTGAATAGCTGATATAGGCTGGCGGGTCAGTGCAAGCATGTGGTCAACGGCAGGGTACGTTCACCAAAGGAGTTCTGGCACCAGCGTCCCCACAAAGAATTTTTGCACTCGCGAATTGGGAAAGATTCAGGTAATATAATACTCCTCAGCTGTCCTTTCACGCTCACTTCCATTTTCGCAGGCATCTTCGCTTGCCGTCTTGAACCGATTAACCTCGGGGCGCACAAAGGGTTCACTAATCGCCTCACTTTTATCCTGCCTCACGACAGGTAAGTGTCACCGTTTCTGTCTTCCGTGACTGGTAACAGATTCATCTTGTTAGAGGTAAAATACACCTCATTCTTGGCACACCATTGTCGAATGGAGATGCCGACAACATCTTCCAACTATATCAACAACAAGCTTCTACTGGTGATTTGAAGCTTCGTCGATACCCACTGCGAAACGTAAGCACACCAAACCTCTGGTACATCATTATCTAATGTTTGCCGCAGCATAGAGGTATATAGGCTCACCAGCTACCCTGATTCATTTTGACGCGGCTCTGACCAGCGCGTGGACTGTTACTCACCAACTACTTCTCTCAGAACTGTGAGCACACTTCCTTATATAGACGCAATCTATTGATAATGTGATCCTAATGTCAGCTGGTGAACCGTACCAGGTATGCCCTGTTGAACAGAACCCACCCAGGTTGCTGATCCCTGATCTAGTATGTCGGTGGGACGGGAAACACCGTCCCTTTCCACGAAGCGCCTGACTGTGTCCGACGAGCCTTGGCAGTGATCAAGGAGAGATCTGCCCTTGCGCTACACACTGATGTCCCGTTCAACGAGGTTCTCAGCGCGGCGTACATGGAACGACAGAAAATGTCTGTGAGTGTCACCTACTCCGCTATGAGTGTAAAAAAAAACCTCTTTGCCGAGCTGTGCTCAGTTTCATAGTGACAGCGAAAAGGGATTAGGACCGGTTGTCGCATCTCTTTCTCTGGGGTCTGCAGCACTGATGCATTTCCGCCCGCATGTGAACGTGGAAAATCCGAAGAGCAAGAGTGCTCATGCATTGACCCTGGTTCTCCGTCATGTGAGTGTTAACAACCGGTTATACGCGATTCGTATTTCTCAGTTGCATGCTGGGATATCAGGGAGATGTGTTGGTTATGGAAGGTGATGGAGTACAGAAGTATTATGAGTGAGGAGGTTGACGCACAAGTGGATCATGTTACTGATTTATAAACAGGCACACGGTTGTTCCGATGAACTTTCGCATTGCCGCGACTGCGCGTTGGATTGGATCTACTTGATAACCTTTCAAGCTTCAAGATGCTTGTTTATTAGTCTCTTCAAGTAATAGTATTCTTTGTATATAGATTTTGCACAGCCACTCACTCCTCGTGTTTTTCGTCTCTACCCGCTGGGAGGGATGAAAGATAACGAGTCTGCGTCAACAAGTGTTGGTTTCCAGTCATCTTCTAGCCCAAACCTTGCCCCGCGTCTCCTTCGATCGCTGAGCAAGACACAGCCAACCCAACAAATCACTTCAGTGGGAGGTGCAGAACAGACCAGTGTTGCATCAATCACCGGGTGGATGTCCAAGCAGAAAGTGACAGCAATTGAGCACTTCCAAGTCACGCACCGAGCAGCTCAAGTCGGGGCTGCAACGGATAGCGTCGCTGATCACGCTGAATGGTCGTCGCAGACCCTTCATTCAATTCAGACACCCACAGACACCGGGACGAATGAGGGGAATGTCGATTCGGTGGTGGCCGATGGCCCTCCCGTGTCTACCGTTCCCAGCACGTTCGCGAAGAAAATACAGGACATACTCTCTACATTCCCTTCCTTCTCGCCTAGTATTGCTTCAGGATCTTCTCGACCCACTCCGTCTGCTCTTCCACAGACCGAAGCTCATGATCCCCCTTCTCCTGTACGAGACTTCACCACTTCCTTGACGCTGCCAAATTTTGAAAACGGTCCTTCGGAACACGGTTGGCAGTCGTTCTGGTCTACCTTGGATCGTTTGCGACCACCGTATGGCAAGCAACCCGAACCTGCAAGTACCTCGGAACCTTCACAAGACGAAGTCTTGGATTGCGTTGACGACAACAACTCCATCATGATGTATGGCCCATTAGAGCCAGACGACGACTCAGAAGTCGAGATTGCATGCTCGGAAATCGTATCTATCAATGGAGATGGAGAGGAGATACGCACCCCGCAGCCATGTTTCATTCCGCTGCCCTCGGAATCCTTCGATGAAGTGGTGGTGGGTAGTCCTGGTCTCAGCCCCCTCCCACGTTTCATTCCGCTGCCGTTCGAGTCCATCGATCAAGTGCTGGCTGGTGGTGGTGGACGCAGTCCCCAGTCACGTTTATCTCCGCTCCCTTTGGAGTCCATCAATCGAATGCTAATAGGTGGTGGTGGACGCAGCCCCCAGCCATGTTTCGTTCCGCTCCCTTTAGGATCCATCGATCAAGCGCTAACAAGCGGCGGTGGAGAGTCGTCTAGCATTCGATGGAAGGAGGATGAATCAGAACCTGTCTCCGAGGCCACTGGCGCAACGCGGGTGCCTCTCACCGCTGAGCCTACAGGAGACCAACCATCTGTGAAGGAGTATCGCGTCTGGTTGCCTTCACTCACAAAAATTTCCGTCCAGACAATGTGGTGGGGATTTCGAATGTAAGTGTCATAGCGGGCTGGCGGTGTATTTGACGCGATTGTCTATCCTAGTTATCTCCCGCCTCCTGTTTTGGATGTCCTTAACAACAAACAACTCGAAGCGGTAAAACGTGCTGCAATAATCACGACCGCTCTTCGGTGGCTCATGGACCATCTGCCAGTCGCGCTGCTCCCACCACAGATGCGCCCTGGTGTGGCCATTCTTCGCCACCTGTCCCCTTATGTGGGCTATATGGGCGGATTTATCGCATGGAGCTGGTCCGCAATTAGGAGCTTTGATAAAGGCATGATTGTTTGCTTGCCACATGTCAAGTTGCAGCTAAACGAATCGTAGGCTATGGTGTTGTTCTTACTGCTACGTGGTTGCTCCCGTTCGTATTGGTACCTGGTACATGGGAAGCGGACCAGGTTCCAACTTTGAACACGGACCCACAGCCATCCCCTTCTGTCTCTTCGTGACTGTCTACGTACCTCGACATTTACGAATCCGCACGTTGCTTGTGGTATTTCATCTGAACTCCTAGACACGGATCGCCTGTATTGTATGACAATGGCATTCTCAACAGGACTATGACTTGAACCAAGACTTGGACGTCCCTCGAATTCTATGACGCACTGTTAATGACGTCACAGCATTGAGCGAGTACATATATAAGAATCAAGTTCAGTCAAGCACCGCTGCGACTTCATTCCATCTTCTATCATGGTGGTCACTCCAGAAGAACGAACTCGTCTTGACCCGTACTCACGCATTGCAGAAAGCAAGGATGTCACACTCCTCCAGAGGATCACAGGTTATCACTTCACTGCGTTGTGCGAGTTTTATTATTCACCGTTTGGTTCATTAGATCTACAGACAGTGATCAAAGCTGCCAAGACCGGGATGCTGGTCACTCGTGACGCCAACGGTAATCTCCATTCTCGTGCCATGGCCCCTGCGAACGGTGCGTTTGAGTCGTCCTCACCCCTTTTGTTCCACTTCACATCCGCCCTCTTAGTGTCTGGCGATTCGCAGTTGAATCTCGTTTTCCTCGCAAACAACGTCTCTTGCAAATTTGAAGAGATTGAGAATGACTCTCACGTTAATGTTTCTTTCTTTGACCCTTCATCAACCGATTGGGCATCTTACTCTGGAAGAGCTCGGGTGACTCAAGACAAAGCGCTCATTCATAAGCATTGGTCCAGCCTGTAAGCTTTATGAGCTACTCGATCTTGTTGTTCTTGGAACTGATTGTCGCTGGCTAGTGTATCTGGTTACATTGGCAATCTTGGAGATGGCGTGCATAAAGGCGACGAGGGGGATCCCAGAGTCGCGGTCATAGAAATCGT
>JBBPNM010000240.1:0-12422 GCA_038090895.1 Boletus bicoloroides
GTTTGTGGGGGTGTGGGTGTGGGTGGGAGGGCTCGTGCATGCGTACGTCCCGGTCGGGTTGACGGGGAACGTGGCGGTGGGACATGGGGAGCGTACTTGTGGTAGCGACGAGGAGGGGAAGGGAAAGCTGTCAAACGTAGGAGGATGGTGATATATATATGAAAAATGGTGCGGGAGAGGGGAGATCAGGGCCCTTTACACCCCAGTCGCACGATCAAAGACGATCAAGCAGGCGGGTGACAGATCTGAGATCGGTTTTGAAGAGTGATCTCGCGTTGAACGTCTGATTTGAATATACACCGATTTATGACATCCTTCTCGTCTCCAAATAGCCGCGTGCCTGCTCTGTCCATTTACGGCCACGTTGCCGTTGCCCGTCACGGCTACTACTTTTTTCAGCTGCCACAACATGTCCGCGCGCACATGTGGAGTCCCGTGGAAGCTTATCCAATCGTGGCAGACCGTGAGTTAAAGAGCTTAACGGCCAACCCCTTTTTCAACACCGCCAAGTACACCCTTTTCGTCTCTCCTGTTCACGCTTCTAGGAATGCTCTCTTTGTGGATCACCACAGGAACGCTAATGATTCATCTTGTCTTCACATTGCTACTCGTAGCCACCATGCGCCTCCTCTCGGCCCTGAGGCAAAGGCGTTATGTACATACAACTTCACTATCTGGTCAAGGGTCTCCACCGCGCCCTCGCTGTCTTCTAATTATTACAGTGGCATGTCCTAATGCGCCCATTGCCGAGCGAACCGTTCGGAACCATTACAGCATAAACTGCTGGCAAGTGAGAGATCTCGGAGGCGATAACTTCGCCTCCTGACAATCGAGCGGCTACCAAACTACCGGTTTCAAGCTTCCTTTGATCAAATATGTATCTCAGTCTAGGCCGCCTTTTTCTCGCGATTGCATTCGGAAAATATGAGCTGTTTCTAGGGTCCGCTTATGCCGCATTGGGAATCTGATCGTTCTAAATTGCCGTTGAGTTAAATAAGGCACGTGTGTTATCCCTTTCTTGGCCGGCCGTCAACCCTCCTGGCAGAATGGATCACCCTATCAGAATATTAATGCAAATATCTGGTGCCGACATTTTACTAGTCCACTCCTTTGTCCGTGAATCTCGCGCATCAGCCCTGCGTAACGTGTCTGCCATCCCCTCTCTTTTCATCGCGAACGACTGGCGTTCTGTTTCAATCAAACATTTTTTTCGCACTCCACCACACCAAGTCCGAGACAAAACGCTTCGGATGGAGCCACGCGCGGACTTTGTCTGTCATCCCTGTGTGCGTGCGATCCCAACAGCATTCCATTTTGATAGAGTAACGGTATATATTATTGTTCTACAACGAATGGCAAATGTGTGTGGCATTCATTGTTCCTTGTCTTGTTCTATCACCGAGACAACGCCTTTCACTTTGGGGGCTGTGATTCACAGACTGCCCTGGATAGAGTTCAATACACCCCGGTTCGCAGATCCCCGTCGAACCTGGTTGGTGTCAACAATTCGCCAAATTCGTCTGGATCAGTTGAGTTATTCGATTAAGTAAGCACATCCTTGGTTCACTGCTTCCATTTTTTGCACCGAGACGCTTAACAACCGGCACTTGGCTAATCCCGATTAGGACGTGTGTATTCTGCCTAGACAGTGATCTGCACGTCCGCTTCGTTGCAAGTGCAGTGCCCGCCTTGAATCTCGATGCGGTGGTATGGTCACGTCAAATGAATGAATCAAACACGATTTCCAACAGAACAAGCTGTTCCGTACCAGCCGGTGCGTTGCAAAGTTATCGGAAGCTTCATATGACAAAGTGGGCGCCGAGATCCTGTGATCACCATCACCCCATTGCCATTCGGCTACATCAGGTGCCATCGATAACCCTACGGGTACGGATTAATGATCCCCCATGCGGAGCAGACTCAGCCGCACAGTTGTCTAATTCAGCACGTTCGCGAAGGGATCGTCAGGATTATCCGGCCCGATGTCACCACTGTAACCTCGGAGGATATCGGATGTGACAGCATCCATCGCCTAAAATGGATACTGATACGCCCTGATACGCCATGTGGAAACCCCAAAGAACCTTATCGCTTGATGGCTCTGACGCAGGCCATTGAGCCTGGCTGTGATTGGACGGCGAACAAAAAAAAAGAAAAAGGAAATTAAGGGTCCCCGCCCTACTGATTTGAATAAATGGTTGCTTATTCAATCCTCCTTACCGATGCCAATGACGTGGGGAATGGTGGGGGTTCGACGTTTAGGAGGCGCAAAGGATGAACGTGTCCGTACAACCGATTGGGGGCAGGCCTTGTACGAAAATTGCTGGCAAACACGCATCGCATCGCTTGCCAAGTATCTGTTTGTACTACTATGTGTAGTATGGGGATACGGCGCGGCTGCTCCCGAGAGTGGACAACGATCTCCGCGGGAATTTCAGGTTTGTATCCATGGCAGATGGGTCCACGTTGCGTCGAGCAACTTCCATCTGCGAAGATAGATTGTAACGTTATCACTTGACAACTCTCCTTTCAGCCATGATTGAACGAGTGACATCGCAAAAGGAAAATCAAGGGTCACTTACCCCGCCACACAAAACAAAAAGATTTGAGCCTCGTTGTATCCGCTATGGATTCCAGGTGTCCTCGATAGTTGAAACATTCGTCCAACGGCTATATATACGCTTCGGGTGCTGTAATGAAGAGGACGTATTTACTGCGGCAGTCGGAAAGCATACATAAGCAGCAATATTGTCAGCCATCTGATAGTCGTTCGTCAAGCCACTCCGAACAAGATACGCCACCAGGAAAAAAAAAGCCGAGTCCACCGTGTCTCCGTTCAAGGAGATCAATCACCGGGCTCCACTTGATAAGAAGATTGTTCCGAGCGTGCCTCTCGTACGCTGGGAACACGTGAACAATCAAAGCCGCCATGAATATATACGCTCCGACCATATCCGAATTAATTTTGTTGATAACCGATGCAGTGAGGCCGTGAACGCTGAAAGTAGGCAAGTGAGAAGATTAATTTCATGCGGCACCAAAAAAAACTGCAAGGGGATTCTAAATCCACACTGTGATCTCTTGAGCGCGCAAGATCCCTTCACACGACGTCAAGACAAAGCTTCGACCGGTTTCTTGAACTTTCCTCAGCGTTCCCGAATTGGGTCAGTGACTGCGGTTTATTTGTTCGTATTTGCCTCCATCCCCCATCTCCTCCCCGCCAGCGAGCTACCATCGAATCCGACTGTAATCACCAGTTCCTTCCATACCAGCCATGACCCGTAGGTTCTTACCGAGCACGGTTCTCAGAATCCCTATACTGATCTTTGATCAGGAGGAAATCAGCGAGAGATGGACCGCGCACGGGCGGCCAAGAAGGCAGCAGCCAACAAGTCAAAGCCAAAGGAGAGCAATACCACTCTAGCTAAACGTAAGGAGGCGTAAGCATGAGAAGATATCGCCCTTCCCTTTCTTCTCTCTCACTTGGCCATTTTCATACAGTGATGCTGAGATTCTACGCGCAAAGCAAAAGGCACGACGAGCAGCCCCCTGGTTTACGATCGACACGAACGTGATGACTGACGTGGTACTTTTTTTTTTTTCAGAAAAATGAAGAGCAAAAGGCTGCCGAGGCCGCGGCACGAGGAGCGACAAGTAAATAGCATCGGCGTATGGGCAGGTCCACGAGAATCTGTCCCATCGCCCCATTCATTGGAGGATCATTCGGTGGGAACTTTTACTTGTACATCATTGTTCTTCGTCTGGTGCCCAATATCACCTTTTTTTTTTTGGCCATACGTTCGTCCCGTGAATTAGATGCCTGGTAACTCACCCGTGGCTATCGCCGCATCTCACGGAACGTGGATCTGGGAACGAATCCGTGGAATTTGGGCCATCCTGCTCAATCAGGGAGAATAAAGCCTTGTGCAAGTCCAGGAGAAACGGTTGGAGTACCATATGGAGGCTGTCAAGATTCCGGTTTCGAGAGAGATTTATATCTACATACCAGAAATGTCTGGTTCTGCTCCCGGTGCTTCAAAAAAAAGGCACCTAGCATCATATCCCGGACTTTGCGGCGCTTGCCTCTTTCCCTCTAGAGCCAGTATCTACTGTAGCGGAAACTAGCGGAGCACATGGTGCGGGATCGATGGACCCCACAATACCGAATGGAAGTCCAATGGCATGGAGAGCTGATGTGACGGTTCCGCGATTTGAAGAAAGATCCGATATCTTTTCTGGGTTTCCCTCTGCCCCGTGCCTTGGCAGACGCATCCCCTTCTCATGACGAAGCAAGAAAAAAAAGAGGGACCAAAGCAGTCATGACGGTGACAGAAAGCGGGGTTTGTTCCTGGTTGGGGCTAAATATGTACACAAGTGACTCTGACTTGACGTTCATGTAGCAGAGCCTGTTGCATTACAATCACAGGCACATCAAAATTACATCGCAGTAGACATCGCTCAGGACTACACACGAAACATGAAACATCGGTTTGGTGGGCCGCTGTGATGCTAACGCCGCTCGAGCGTGTTCCTCGGTGAGATCCGCTCGCAAGTCCCGCCCTGCGTCCTCCCCATCCGGATCTCAATTCGGAGCGTTTTGAGGAGCAAAGTTGAACCCCGATCGCACACATCAACTCCTCCGAGGTTTTTTGGACAGCACATCATCCCACCTTCATAATCGCGCTGTCCGCAGTACATAACGTCATCCTTTTATTTGGCACGTCCTGGCAGCGGCCCCTTTTGAAGCTGTCCATTCAGCTTCATCGCCGTGCCTTATCGGCTGCCATGTGGACCTTGAACATGACAGGGGCTGACAAAGGTGCGTCATTGTGTGGCTGGCCTAGAAGAAGATGCGTGATGCCTGGGGATGCGACATGTGCTTGGCAGGAGTTGGCACGGATCTGACAGTAAACGTGTTGACAATAGTTTCACTGCAGCGATATATATCGCAACTCATGCACCATAACCCGCAAACTCTCTTCGCCACCTCATCAAGGTGCATGCGTTGTCGAAACACGCATAGCTTGGTCGCAGATAATCGGCCGCGGAGTAACCGACTCATAATGAACCGTATCTTAGGAATGCCGCCCCGTCGACCACGGAGGGATTGATTATGACGGACTCGGAAAGCAGAACATGAAAGGCGCAGACCTAATCATTAAGTTCCAGTGCTTGCATGAAACCTTCACTTTGCAAGGTAATATGTGATTTGGGACAGTCGTTTAATTCCCCAGAGGGCTAAATGATTTGATGCAGTCGGGTCAAGGTTCAACAAAAGGCAGGGTTAATTCTATAGGGCTGTCCATGTGATCCGACTGGCTAAACGTGCAAGCAGGGCACGTCATTTCACTTTAATCGCCTGCCCGCCTTCCAACCGCCTTCGGCGAGGTGCATCTTCCGGGGAAGCATCCGCCTTGCCTTTCTGGTACATCCCCAAATTAGGTTGTAATGGGAGATAAGGCTGATGAAAGGATGGAACCGGCGCGACGGGATACGAAGTTGGCGAGGATGCTGGCTGATGACGTGACCGGTATAACGATAGCAATGTGTTGACAAACAGCGTCAAGAAGGAGAGTGACGTCAACGAGAACACCTATTGGCCGCCCAGCAATTCAGTCCTGTAGAGCTGTGAGAAAGTTCATCATAGTAAAACACTTACTAGTGTCTTCCAACTAATGGGTTCAACGAAACCATTTACGACTTCGGCAATGAGCTCAGCACCAATGCGTGCTCTGCCAACTGTGGTTGGATCGCGATTCATACAAGTTTCCCAAGCAGCGCATTGATGTGTCATCGCGGGGATTTGGCTAGTCTCGCAGTAGTTGTTCTTGTATTGAGCGGCGCAAACTCCGATTTCCTGTACGATATCTGATATTGTCCCCAATAAGCACTGCGCGTCCGCAGACGTTGATATAGGAACATACCCATGGAATATTCTGAGATTCGATGTTCAACATCACGCTGAACTGTCAGTATGAATTGCACAAGCAAGTACAGGAAGACCAGCACAAGTGCCAAGTTGAAGAAGAACTGTAGATAGCTGCACCCTGTTAGATGTCTTCAGTACACACATAAATGTACACGAGCTCACCCGAGCAACACATATGGGGTTTCAGACGGAGGTGCTGGCACAGAGGGCATGTTGAGGGTGTAGTGATTTGACGTATTCTGTGTCAGGGGCCTGTCGAGTCTATCGTCTTCACTGTCATCCTCGCTTGCATGTTCCGGATCTTCGTCATTCCTAGAAGGGGGCTGGGTGCGTGCCTTCTGTCGTAACTTGTATACCCTTCTTAGACCACCTATTGCCACAGCTCGACCATTTTCCTTTTCACCTTCCTCCGTTTTCGGGGGACTCAGATCGGACATGTCCACGTCGCGAAACTCCGGAGTTGGAGGGAACGCTTTTTGGGGAGAGAAGTTTGACGGTGGTTCCCACGGATATGGGGCAGTCGTTTGGGGTGGAGGACTCTGAAAGATGAAAGGAACATTACGGTTTTCGCCAAAGATAGGAGTGACAGGAGATGTGGGGAAGGCCGGGGGTGCGTGGTTTAGGTCATTGAAAGAGCCTGGGGAGCCATCGCTTGGGATGCGTACACATGCATAAGGGACATGGAAACGTACGTTTTCGATGCGTATTCGAGTCGTTAGTAGGCGTTGCCCAGACTGGCTTCGTGCCGCTAGAAGGGCGAGACGTCCATTGAAAATCCATTGGCGCCTCCGTTGACCTGTGGTCCGCGTGCATCGCGCTCAGTAATCTGAAAGCTATTGATTCTGTGAGCTCGCGACAATAGAAAATGTGTGGGGTACCTCGTACACGTCGTATACACCAACAACCAGCCGTGTCGTCGTGTCGAACAGGGAGCGGCCCGCCTTTGCCACATTGAACTTTCTGCGCGTAGCAAATCACGTGGCCAATAAGCATCCCTCTGCAACGCCGCACCTCTGCCTTGTCCTTCCCCGCTATCAACCCCAGGATGTTCAGGAGCGCGTGGAGAACAGCCAGCAAGCAGTCGCTTCCTTGGGTCAAGCAATCGAGTCGCCGTTTTCATCCCCTTGCCACCAGCTGGAACGCGCCGTCAGCGAACCTCGTGCCCATCGTAATTGAGCAGACTGTGAGTGCAAATAACGGCTTTCACGCATAGCATCCCTCATACCTGGCCATGCACCTTCAGGGCCGTGGCGAACGATCATATGATATATTTTCTCGACTTCTGCGTGAGCGAGTGATCATGCTGTATGGACCCGTGAGGTTAACTCGTCTTGATCCCCGCGGGCTAATATCAATTGTCGAATGGAACCTTAGATCAGAGACACGGACTCGGCATTGATCGTAGCCCAGCTACTCTTTCTCGAAGCAGAAGAGACGTCCAAGCCAATACACTTCTACATTAACTCTCCTGGCGGGAGTGTGACAGCGGGCTTAGCCATTTATGACACTGTAATTGAAGGCTTTCCTCTCAAGAATTTGGTTTGACGCGTTTACAGATGCAGGTTTGTTCCGTGATCCAAAGGTATCCGAAAGATAAATGAATCATTCCGTTGATTCCTAGTACGTTTCGTCTCCTATACATACATACTGCGTTGGGCAGGCGTGTTCCATGGGTTCCTTGCTGCTAGCTGCAGGTCCGTTTCTCAAGCCCAAGGTTCTTGGATCATAATTGAGCGTCTAGCAGGTGAAAGGGGAAAACGTCACTGTCTTCCAAACGCGAGCATCATGATTCATCGTACGCCCAAGACTTGGCACTGCCATCCCATCAAACTTATTTTCCGTATCTAGAGCCATCTGGTGGAGCTTCTGGACAGGCTTCCGATATAGCCATCCATGCCAGGGAAATTCTTCGTGTGCGACAACTACTAACGGGTATATATCAGCGACATTGTGCTAAAGAAGGAGAAGGCGAGGCATCAGGGTTGGAGCGTTTTGGTACGGGTCCTATCCATCTGCTTTGCTCTCGACTGAAATTTTTCTCAGAGAAAGCGCTAGAACGGGATTATTTCATGACAGGTAAATTCAACTCATGAGCGCAATTTATCGTCACGTTCACGTTGTTTGTTCAAAGCGCAAGAAGCCCTCGAATTTGGCATCGTGGATGGAATTTTGGAAAAGAGACCAAGTTCTGACTCAGACTCCATTTTATGACCTTGCTATTTATGAACTGAGTCATCAATAGAAGTCGGTGACCGCTTCGCGCGTGTTTCGCGTTAGGGCCGATACAAACTATGCTTTGCATGCGAAATCCCAACGGGCCTGAGAGACCGAAAGAGCATCCCTGAGAAATTATACTCGCCAGCTCCCACAAGTTGGCTTGGTTTAGTCACACGTATTCAGAGCTGCTGTGTATGCACTCGTTGCATAGTGTCGCGATGTGAATCTCCGCTTCTAGAATTAACCCACATGTTTCTATGTAGTACACCAGTACTTCGGAATCGGATCGACCCAGATCTTAGGAAAGCCCCTCAAACTGCGGGGTTGCATTCCTGATTATTCCTTTCTTAGGAGGGGCTATCCATTTCATGGATTGACGCCGAGGTGCATTTTGTTCACGCAACGGCGGCCTCAAACTTGTCGGCCATGATGTAGCTGGGTCGCACATGCCTATATAGACCAAAACAATCGCCTCTATCTCGGTGCCGGTCCGTGACCTCGGACGAATTGGTGGGCGCGGGCCGCAGCAGCGCAGTTAATAATTCTGGATTGCTGTGTTTCACAGATCCCTGACTTCAGATGGGCCTCAGTCAGGGTTCATTGAACCATTCAAGATCCAGGAGAGTGGATTGTGGACCGTGTCAACGATGGCGTTTCTTTGTTTGCTTCCTGGAACTGGTACCGTAATCTATATATATTTAGATTTCGCATGCTTACATTCCACAGCGTCTATCAGCATCCCATCTTAACGACATGGAAGCCGTCTGTCGCCGATTGTGCGGAAGACCAAGGATAGTTGTCCGAACGGCCGCATTTAACGCGTCGCCGACCTGTCCCCAATCATACCATCATTGCCCAGAGTCCTAATCGGTCGCAATGTATTTTGCTGTTCATGATGGACGAAAATACCCGCAAGTTGTTGCATGTGAGGGTAAAAGACGGGAGAACGTGTCCTAACAGTGATTTTGTGATTAGGTTCCGGCACCAAAATGCTAAATGCAGCCACTTGCGGGTGTGCACGGTTGCTTCATCGAGTGATTTCCCTCATGTTCTTGACGTGTTTCGATTCCTTCGGCGAACCCACCACCAGGGGTTGGCGCAATCTCAGATCGCTACCCGAATAAAAAACTCCTTATCAGCCTTTCACCGAAATTCTGCCAAGAAGCTGCGCCAGGTGGACGGTTGCGCTATACAACATGCTCATCTGACTTGATTATTACCAATCGATCATGAATACAGTTGTGGCATTGCGGACCTCTCCGGCCATCAGTGGCCCTAACACGCATATGGGATCGCGGAACGCGTTCATTGCCGCTTTCCCGCGTTGCTGTTTTTTTATATAGAAATCATGCTCATCCTGTTCCTTCTCCGATCATGCCACCTGAGAAGGTTGAATGGGGATAGGCCCGTGATAAAAGGCACCAATTGGATGCAAGTATATGAAGAAACGGAGAGCATCTTTGACAACATGAGACGGGGTTGTGAGATGGCGATTGTTCGCCACACCACACGTCCGCGACCACGTTTCGCCTAGCCTCGCTTCACCTCCCCCCCCCCCTTCCCCCCCTTGTTTTGTTTATTTTTGGCTGTCTCAATCCCGAGGGATGGTCCCTCGATCGCTCCCCCCCTCCAATAGCCGTCAGATTAGGGATCGATTTTGAAGATACTACATCAACATGTGGTGTTATCGCGTTGATCTTCATCCAAGGCACCTTTTTCCTGTGTGACTTGCGTGAAATGACCGTCGCCGCGGACGTTCGATCGCAAAAAATGGGGGTTTTGGTCTTGTTATGCGCGATCGATGTGATCCAAGTGGCGAGATGATGTTGATATCATAAATGACTAGGCTACGCGATGTAGCGTAGTGGTCATGCGCGTTGGCCCAGTGAGGTCCGATTAGGGGGCAACTTCCAATCGGTCTGGGAGATCCAATCCTCAGGGTGGCATTTGCCATTCCAGGGCTCATAACCTGTTGGACACAGGTTATGAACCCGGGAATGGCGTCGCCATCAGATCTTTTTTTTTTGGTGATGACTTATCGTCCCGCCTTTTTGAGGCAAAGACGCGCAAGCTGACAAGGGGAAGCTAGACCGGTGATAGTTTGCCGTTGGCTATCGCTCGTAGCACGACAAACTTACGTCTCAGAACATTCAAACCATGGCGTTCAAGGTTCGTGACGTTAACGAGAGCACATGACAATTACTTATAGTCTACGTTGTCGAAATCCGGAAATGAAAACAGGATAAGAACCCCAGTGGCAGGAAGTATCACAAAATAAAAATAAAACGAAATTACATGACCAAGGATACGCCCAACTGGGTGACGAAGGTGTGATCGGAATGGGATCCGCGCAAGGGGGAACAAGCTGCTGGCCCCCCTCCTGCATGCACATGGATGACATGCTGCCCTTCAGTGACCGTTCGTACTCGTGTTTATGCATGGTGGGAAGGTGCGGCGTTTTACCCTTGCCTTGTTCCTTTCTGGTTCCCATCACTGTTCCCCGAGTTGATTACGATCGCGCCGCATCGGCAGTGTCATATCAGCCGTCGCCACCAGCTGTGTGGTCACTGACCGTAAACGATGATCGTTGTGCGTACGATATAGCACCCTCAGAAAGAAGGGGCGTATACAGCATCCACACCCTCAGTAATGGAATCTAAACCAGTGGGGGGTCTACAGCAGCACCGATCATCGAGATAGCGTACGTGATATATTCAGGGGAGTTTGTCAATGACGCCCACAGTAGGGTATAAAGCCCGTTGAAACCTTTGAGGAAAGCAAGTTTGGTTAGACGTATGTAGACGTAGTTTGAGTTTGACAACCCAGTTGCTTCTTAATGACTCAGAACCACATTAGATTTCAGGGATGTCGAGAAGTAGTTCTGCTGCGCGTCCATGAAATAGGTAACTGCATTCGATAACCAGCAGTGCCAAGGAGGCTTGATTGGGCAGGCCCCATCAACGTTCTTGGGAGGGTTTTGCAAAAGGGAAATTTGCGACGTGAAGAATGGAACCCAGTGGGAGATCCATCAACGATTTACGGTTCGCGACCAGGATCGATGGATCGTTCGACGAAATCAGCGAAGTGACCGGTCCGATGATGAAACGATTCTATCCCTCGTTCTTGAAACCCTTGGCTGCGACAGCGGGGTCAAGGGCTATGTAGATCAAATTCAATCCGATAAGGACGTGCCAAATAGGGGTGGATGCGTAACTCGACGTCTCAAGGATCCCGTCACTTGAACCGCAAGATGAAACAAATGTTCGATACAGTGAGTGTGATCGTGCTTGCATGTGGTGCAGAGTTGGCAAGGCCTGCCCCTTTGCATCTGCCGCTTTCATCGCCGTCATCGAGCCTGTCTGCAATGAGGCCAGCTCGACGCGATCGGTCCACCAACCAGAGAGATGATGGCCGTGTTGGTGTCATTTATGGGTCGCAGACTTCATAAAAGTCGCAAGACGATTTGGTAAACGTGGACGAATAGGATGCGTTCATAGGAGCAAAAGCCTGACTGTGTTCCTTCCGTGGAGATATGAAACACCACTGAGTTGCGCAACACAACTGCAAGACCGGCCGGTGACCAGCCAAGAATAGTCACGGAGGCCACACACATCTCTAGACTCGATAGTCACAAACTGGATCTCCAGAAAGCTGCAGCCCGAATGAATGTTCCTCGTAGACGGAGAGACAAAGGCTAAAGTACCTCAATGATTTACCACCGGCACTTGGCACAACGTCCACCATTTTTGCCATCTGCCGCTTTGGGATGTCGTAGATCGTTGGACCTGCTTAGTCAGCATCCATTCTCTTGTCTGATAAGATCTCGACGGTAGTGCGGCAAAATGCTAAACGCCAGAGCAAGCGCTTGCAAGTTCAGAACCAGTGAACCAATCCGACGGTGGGTCAAATTAAGCGGAAACTTTCATCCATCTGGAGGGACACAAGAATGCAGGGAGTCAAGGGAGTACATTGAACGGAATGGAGGTGAAAACACAGAATACGGTTGAACAGCGACCGGCGCAAGTCTATGAAGTACATCATTCGCATTTTGTCTTGACCATGAAGGAGGCCAGCGTATCGATCTCGTTGACCACGTAGTCCTGAAAATGTCTCTCAGCCAATGTTGCCAATAATGTATGGACGTCTGCAACGTCGGACATTATTGGTGTGCGAGCCTCATTCTCCTCCAAGAGGCGTGAACTACGCCTTCGGCTCTGGTCTTTTGGGTCCCTTCGTGGCCGATTCGCTGGCGTGGGGATGACGAGAGGGCTGAGGG
>JBBPNM010000241.1:0-12345 GCA_038090895.1 Boletus bicoloroides
GGAGCGGCCCTCAAATCAGGCCGATTGGGTAACCCGTGGCCCAGCAACGCGGGGTTAGGACTGATATTAGCCCCGAATGGCTGATTCGGGGGAAGATCTGGTGTATGGGGAGTAAGTCGACCAAGAGTAGTCGCACCCTGAATGTGTTGTTGCGTTTGCAACGCGAGGAGCTGACCGACAGATGTGGTCAATGTATTTAAGCGCTGTGATATTTGGGATATATCGTCGGGTGGTGGGGACTGGTTTGGAGCGATACCCGCACTAAAAGATGCTCTTGGTATAGTCAAGGAAGTAGCGGACTGACCACCAACGGGTGCGAACGGATCCTTGAACTCTGGTTGTGAACTACTAGCCTGTGGCGTGTTGTTAAATGAACGCTCGACAAGGAAATCCACTTTGCGGTGGACATCGCGGAGTTCCCGTTGAACTTCCTGAGCCGTGAACTCGCATCGCAGCAGACGCTCTATGATGTCTTGGATGAGAGGCGATGTTTTGAGTTGAGCATCAAGGTTCTGCGAGAACTCTGTACCAGAGGTGAACTGACTGCCGGAATCTAAAGATGAGACGGGAGAGGAAGATAGGAAGGGACCGCTGAATGATAATGAACGAGACGGATTGTTTGTCATGTTGACAGGAGGCGTATTGATGCGACCCCTAGATTGTTGGAAGGGTGCCGAGAAAAACGGGGAATCTGCAGGTGTCTGCGCTCCTTGATCCGTGGTGATTGATCCCGGCGTATCGTCCGCTTCTGGCAGAGCCTCCAAGCTCCCAATGATGCTCATGTCGCGAGTACGAGGAAGACTGTAGGGTCTGTCCAGCTCTGCATGATGTGTAACCGATGAGACATCGGGAGGGGTTGGGGACGGACGAAAGCGCATGTCGGACTGGGGATCCTGGCGCCCGCTATCCTGAGGAGGAGCTGGAGAGGAGCGTACAGACCTATGTTCGACAGGAGAAGCGGAGAGGCCAGAGACGGACGCCCGATCCTGCTCTCGAAGTGTGGGAACTGCAAGACCAAACCCACTCAACGAGCCCCCATCATCCTCACCGAGACGGATGCTACCAGGGAAGAAAGGGGTCGATGCTGGATTCAGGGCTGCGGTTTTGGCCATTGTGTGAGAAGATCCAGAGGGCAAAGACTAGTAAGTCGGACCGAGATTGAGTAGTAGGAAGACGAGTTCGTACAAGATATACGATCTTACCTGCACGTCGTATAGTCAGGCCTGTTCCATGCAGATAATGGGGACAAGAAATGCTGTGGATGGGCTGGCGAACACTCGGTGAACACTCGCACTCGCAGGATGGGATGGGTGTCGCCCAACAACGCCAACTTGTTTAGCCGACTCACAATGTGCGAATGTGGCGCCGACACTCCATACAACACATATTCATACGCATCGAAAAAGTACATGCAAAAGACCATCACACGATGCCCTCTAAAAGACTGAGACCCATAACCTGGTACCGCTTGCGCAACTTTCGCTCCTTTTCGTGTCTGGGATCTAATAGCACCGTCGGTTCAATCTTTAGTGATCTGATAAGGAATAAGCACCAAGTTTGATATAGTCGGGAAACCCCCTACCTGAGCGCACTCTTTTGAGCACGATGCACATCTGGTGGTTCCATCCTTGACCGATAATCATCCAGGCGCTTGGTAATCTTTTCCCGGACTTCAGGAAGATCGGATATGAGTGTAGAAACCTGGACGAAAGGAAATTAGGCGTGGACTTGGTCACGAAACAGCCGACCTACGGTGAGTTTGCGTCCTCCGAGGGTACTCTCTAGATTGCAAGCCCTTTTCCTGGCTAGTTTTGATTCAAAAGTCATGATGGCATACTGGCGAACTCTCATGTTCTGGTGGTAACTCGCGGGGGGAGGCTTAACTGTCATAGCCACACCACCACAACAGTGTATCCTGACTGATAGGATTTTCCCGCAGCAGCTGAAATGCGCTATCAACGCGTTTTCGTCCACATCGGGACCGATCTTGGTGATAGATCATGAGTGAGATCGAGATCGAGAAGAGGGGACTGCAGTCACGTACATTTCCCACATACGTGGTGCAAGGTTCAGCCAATTTTTTAGTCCTGTGAACACGTTTTGCGGCTTCTTTGACGGCAGCCTTTGCCTTGTCCAGCTTGTGGGCACGACGAGCACGACGTGATGCTGCGTGGGGCTTTTGAGGCTTGGTAACCTGTACCCATACGATTCAGTCTATTGGCTCGGTCTGTGTTGTCGCAGGACGGCGAACCTGGGCATGGGTATTCCGGGTGGATGCAAAAGCGGTGGAAGGTAGAGAGGGGCTTGGAACGCGAAACTTCATGCGCGTTAGATGGTGTTTGGGAATATGGATTTTTCGGGGGGGTGAAGATGTCACTCGGGCTGGCCTTTTGAACTAGACGGGGAGGACAAGGCTGCAGAAGATGGACTCGGTGCTTTGAACATGTTGATTAATTGGATCGAGTTGGACGAACAATGAACGGAACTTGTGGACCATGCTAAACGATCCCACGACAATTGGCTTTGACATTGCGCGTTTGCTTTGACATGACCACAGCTCGACTGTACCGCAGCGTGGCTAGAGAGCTTGCGAGAGCGGTGAACACGGTGTCCTGGCTGGATGTACGTTGTGACCTGACTTGGTTCATTTTCTAGAGCATCTCGCCGCGAACGCAAAGGAACACAGACATTACGGCCAACTTTCGAAGGTTGTTTGAGGGTCAATCTAGCGAGCTGTTCCGCCACGACGTGGAAAACATGGTGACTTTTATGCGCTCCCAGAGGGAGTACAAGGTAGTCGTTCTTGTTGGATTCAATCGGACACGACGGTTGACGTGTGCATGCAGACGCTGTTAGAAAGATACAACCCGCTCGTTGACCTGACTGGGGAGGAGAGGATAGAGGCTACGGCGCGGAGGGTTGGATTGAACATGCCCGAGGTTGTTCGAGACGGTGACTAGACTAGAATTAGACCAATGTTGACTTGTGTCCGTCGTTGCAGGATGTCGTTCTCCACCCAAGTACTGAAATGTGATCCAACATCGATCCAGTTTGACACCGACGGTCGTCCTCGTTTCTCCTCCCAGCACACCCTCGCATCTCTTCGCGCAGCTTCTCGCCATCTAGACGCGCTACACCCCGTCGCTTTTCCAACAGAAACCGTCTACGGCCTCGCAGCCCTCGCCCTCAGCGCCGACGCAGCCAAACGCATTTTCTCCACAAAGGGCCGTCCCACCGACAACCCACTCATCGTCCATGTCTCCTCACAAACCATGCTTCACTCCCTCCTTCCTCCCAACTTTACCATCCCTCCTTCATATCACGCTTTAATCAACGCTTTCTGGCCTGGCCCACTAACACTCCTCTTCCCGAGCGACGCGACAAAGATACCCAGCATCATTACCGCAAATCATCCGACCGTCGCTGTCAGGATGCCTTCCCATCCAGTCGCGCGTGCGCTCATCGCCGTTTCAAACGCTCCCCTCGCTGCACCAAGTGCCAACTCCTCAGGCAAACCGAGTCCTACCCGCGCCGAGCATGTTTTTCGCGATCTCAACGGCAAGGTCGGAATCATCCTAGATGGCGGGCCTTGCGATGTCGGACTCGAGAGCACCGTCCTGGATGGCTTGCACGACGATGGCAACATTCGCATCCTCAGACCAGGTGGTATCACAGTAGAGCAGATAGAAGAGACACTCAAGCTCGCTCACTCTGGACATTCGATACCCCGAGTTCTCGTTCATCGTCGTGACTTTCTGGACCACGCCATCGAGCAAGCCCCTACCACTCCAGGCATGAAATATCGTCACTATGCACCTGCGGTTCCCGTGACCCTCCTGCGAACAACCTCTCATCCACCTAGTGGAGAAATCTCCATGTCTCCATCCGCTTTGTTGGCATCTCTCAAGAACTCTCCAGTTCCAAACCCGCCTCCAAAAGTGGGCTTGTTGGCTCCGTCCGAGTCTGTTTTGGCCAAGACCCTTCTTGAAGATCCAGCGATTCAGTGGGATCGTTATACCTTGGGGTCCCTGTCAGAGCTGACGGTCATTGCCCAACGTCTTTTTGATGGATTGTTGACACTCGAACGGGAGGGTGTTGACCTCATTCTCATAGAAGAAATCCCCGAGGAGAACGAAGGGTTGGCGATCATGAATCGCGTCAAAAAAGCAGCGGGCGAAACCTGTTGGATCGTTCCAAACTCGCTTTAGATGTACATGTGCGTCGCTCCGTTACTTGGCATTTAAAATCACTCCATTCACCATATATTCAAGGGTCGCGTGAAAGTCGCCTGTTGGAAGATGGGCATATTTTCCTGGAAACGCTGACGTCGTTCAGATCGCATCAGTACTGTTTCTGTAGAGCTTATCGACAATCCCATCATTCTGGTCACACGAGCTGCACTGAGTCATCGCGAGCACCGCCGTAACTTCCATGTCCTTTCTTTTCCATTCTCTCAAAGATCGCCTGACCAGCACAACTTGCCTCATGTTTGTGTACAAGCGCCTCGTGTTGTTTCCCATCAGTGCATCAACAGATCTCTTCCTTTCTTCTAGACCCGCATTCTCTCCTGGGCTCATAGTAGCTGATAAGTTATTGGCATTGATCGGGGTTTGTTATCGCAGCCTCGCAACACCCTGCAATGATTATCGATGGTGCGTACAGTAGAATTTCTGGCAACCCGATTTTCTGACAGGTAGTACTCCTTTGTTCATCCGCCGGCGCGGAATGCAGCATGTCATATCTGCAATCTGCAACGTGTCGCCGCGAGCTTCCGGACTTGCTCTGTCCTGGTCACGTGATCCACACCTTTCACAGTGAGCGTTCACGCTGTGATATGAGGTGTAGTGCCATCCTGGTCCCTGTCTACTTTGTGCGACCAGCCTTTCAATGTAACCATCGCCTCATACTCTCGCTTGCAAATGATAGAATGGATTACTTCCACGATAATTCCCTCGCCCGACATCTATAAAGAGTTCCCCTGCTATATTCAGGTGTTCATTCCTCACACCCTGACATATCGTTTGCCTGGACGCTTACGACTAATTTCACTGCTCTCTGAGTGCTCTCTATCGGTCAGCGACGTATCTTCGGTTCCGTGGATGATCACTGACTTGGATTTATATCTCCTGTAGACTTTCTCTTTCAGGACGCTGGGCGCCCCAAGAAACACAATCTTTATCATCCAGATAAACATCCCGATCTCCTTTCCAGTCTACATTGTCCGGACGACGCCGATCCATCCGAGTGCACCATACAACCTTTTCCTCGCTTCGCTATGCCAGCAGCTTCACAGATCGCGTTCATCAATGAGTGCCATTCGGAACAACAACCCAAGCGTGCTCCTCGGCCCCCCAACGCTTTCATGTTATATCGTTCGGATTTTCTCAAGAGACGAGCGATACCTCCGGAGGTCGAGAAGCGTCAACAGAACCTCAGTCGCATTGCTGGTCAATGTTGGAACCTGCTTCCGGAGATTGAAAAGGCTGTATGGTACGGTAAAGCAGCAGTCGTTCGTGCGGAGTACCTCGCTAGGCACCCTTCCCACGAGACCGGGCCATTCCACAAGGAAACAAACAGGCTTTCGGCAAAGGATAAAAAGAGGGGGAGTGTTAGCAATCCTCGGCGTTCTTTCGGCCGATCTAGAAACCGCGGAACGCAAGCGCCTTATAGCTGCGAGAGCATGTTTACCGCTCTTCATGATCCAAAATCTTCCTCTCCGGCATTCCAAGCCAGTCTTATTTCTCCAACTCCTGCTTCCGAGTCGCCTTTGTCTACGACCGCTTCGCCCTCCCCACTTTTATTGTCGCATTTATTGCCTTCGTTTGCTTTGCACACGAATTCCAGCTCGCAAGATTCCCCTCCTGTCATTTCCAAGAAATCGATAAGGAACGAATTTGGTGATCCATCAGAGTCGTTAGGTTCCGAAATACCACAGGGCATATCTCATATAATCCAAGATTTAAAGAATGTGGGCATCCTTTTTCTTCTTCGAACGCAATTGACTCAAATTCCCTTTCAGGCACCACTGGCAAGTGAAGTTAGTTCTTCCCAAGGACCATACCCCACGTTTCAGCAGTATGAAGATAGCTTTGCGACTTGCGTACCTCACCCTGGTCTCGAGCAACTTCGGACGCTTCATAGTGATCCAGCTTCTCAACTCCCGGCTCTATCGGAGGCAAACATGTTCTCACCTGCAGGGTGCTATTTAACGGATTGTCATTCATTGGCGAACAATTTCGGTGTCACAGACAATCTCATTCATTTTAATCAGTCCTTGGTCCCTTTGTATCCTTGACACAGTGATGAACCGAACACTTTTCATAGAGGGATTGTAACGCATTAGTAGATGTTATTTGTACATCCTGACCCCTCGATCCATCAACCATCTTTTGAGTTGTGATGCTCGCGTGACATCGTGTGACAAGCAGGCTCAGGCAAAGAATTGCCTGGAACTCAATGACGAGACAAAAATATGACGAGTTGACCACCGACGACCTCCTCAACTTACAGGAGGGACCTCCCTCAAAGAGGATCCGTGTCTCTTCCTCCGTATCTGTCGATTCTGGACGTTTTGTCGAGATCAATGACGAATCGAGCTCTACTTCCTCTTCAAGCATAGGAGACGACCCAACAGACCAAGAAGAAGATTCTCAGGACGAGTCCGAGTCTTTTCTGGGTCAGGTAGATGATGAACAGATCAAGAGCAACCGCCTAGTGTCGGAGGAAGCCATCGAGGACAGCAGACGTCTCAAGCTGTCTCGTACGAGTCCAATCTCGATGCGTATACCAAGGTTGGCTCAAACCCCAAAGCATTCGATCGGGTCCTTCAATGATATGGGAATTTCATCTGTATTGGAAGCCGCCCTTCATCGCACGTCCATCTATAAGCCCACTGAGATTCAAGCCGCCTGTATACCCCCAATTCTGGCAGGTGCGGTCTGGTGCTCTGCTCTGGGCATTCCGTTTATGTTAGTTTCTTACAGGGAGAGATTGCATTGGCCATGCTAAAACGGGTTCAGGAAAAACCATTGCATTCGCTATTCCAATCCTTCAAAAATTGTCTGTTGACCCATACGGAATCTTCGCCCTCGTTCTCACTCCAACACGGTATGGGAAACCCCCTTCTGTTATGTGGTATGCACACTGAAGTTTGATTTTGCTAGCGAGCTAGCGTTCCAGATATCGGAACAGTTTGCTGTGCTGGGTGCTCCACTAAGCATCCGCACATCGGTTATTGTTGGGGGCATGGATATGATGGCCCAGGCCCTTGAACTCGATGGTCGCCCCCATGTAGTGGTTGCTACACCTGGTCGTATCGTAGACCACCTCAAAAGCAGCAGTGGTGACTGGGATCTTTCAAGAATAAAGTTCTTGGTCGGTCATTTTTTCGTCCCCTGTCACAGGTGTAATGACGGAAAAGGGTCGAATAGGTTCTTGACGAAGCGGACCGTCTGCTAACACCCACGTTTTCTCCGGAGCTGTCATATCTATTCAGCATCCTACCTACCGATCGACAAACATGTCTCTTTACAGCCACACTAACACCGTCTGTTGAGTCTGTAGCTTCGATGCCTCCGAAACAAGGCAAAATGAAACCATTTTTTCACCGCACTGAATCAGCGTGAGTTTAGCCTTAGTGTTTATGATCGAGATCTCATCATCTCCCAGAGTCGAGACAGTTGCAAGCTTGAAGCAGCGTTACATTCTTGTTCCGTCCCACGTACGAGAAAGTTATTTGTTTTACCTTCTCTGTGACCCCCCGGAGGATACATTGCCACTCCGCCGCGCACCGCAAGCACTTGGGAAAGGAACTGGGAACCCGAAAATCGGCAAAGCAAAATCTTCCAGAAAAGGTGTTCAGGAAGAGGATGAGATAATCCAGCCGCCTCCTACAATAATATTCTGTACGAAACCTCGCACTGCCGCTTACCTCACGAGTTTGTTGAAGACGCTGTCGATCCGGAGTACAGCACTCCATTCTCGCCTTACGCAGCACGAGCGCCTGGCATCCTTATCGTTGTTCCGTTCAGCCGTTATTCCGGTTCTGGTTTCGACAGACGTTGGTGCTCGTGGCTTGGATATTGAAGATGTAGCGATGGTCATCAACTGGGATCTCCCGAATGAGCCGGAAGAATACACGCACCGCGTCGGACGAACGGCTCGCGCTGGAAAGGGGGGAGTTGCGATTAGCTTTGTTACTGAAAAGGACGAGCAGCGAATATTAAGGATAGAGGATCGCATCGGTATGTCACCACATGACATCAAAGGTCATAAATTCATACATTCTCATCTAGGCATCAAGCTTACCGCCTTGAAGCTCCCAGAAGATAGAGTGTTGGATAAACTAAATACTGTCTCGGTCGCCAAGCGGCTTGCGAATATGGTAGTTGTACCATATTTCTGCATTCGTCGGATGCTAAAATTTGTTCAGGAATTACACGACTCGAATTTTGGGAAACGGGAGGAAATTTACAAGATCAAAAGTCAGAAAAGGCGACAAGACGGGGTATGAAGGCATGTTGATAGGTATCAGCTGGAGTGAGCGATTAGGGACTTTTGGTGTTGTACAATACTGGTAAGGCACATTTCCAGCGAGTTGAGGAACTGAACATATATATCTTGCACTCTTCGGCATCGCGTGCCGTGGGTTAGATCTGACTCCGCTTCGGAATTTAAACCCAGCGACTTAATTGGCCCATTTCTTGATCCGTGCTTCCGGAGCGGGGCATTCTGGATCTTCCCCCTGTTTTCCGTTGCGTTCTCTTTCTCGCCGCCAGCCGCATTGCAGCAGCCCTGGGTTTCAAAGTATTCAAAACCTGTATCCTTAATATTTATCTCGTCCCCATCTCTTTCTCTCTCTCCCGTCGAATCAGGTGTTATGTCTAATTCCGTCGAGACCGCAGACTGGGATTTTGTGCTCCAGTTTGTCTCCGAACCACTTGACCTCGAGGTGCCTGCGCCGGAAAAACCTGTCTCAGGTAGAGTCGAGCCACCGACAGGTGCAGCGGTGACTCAGGTGCCCACCCCACCCGTACGCGGTCTTCGTGTCCAAATGATGCTGATTATGACCCATCATTCTCGCTAGGAATCATTTACTGCCTCCCCAGTGGATTCCCCTTTAGGCGAAAATGAGCTGGTTTCTGTATCGACCACCTTTTTTCCTGGCGCGCAGAATCATGCTCTCCCACCTGATCTTGTCCTTCTCTCGTCGGACTCGGTGTTCTTTTACGTACACACCCATGTCCTCCTTGCTGCATCGGACAATAACTTCAACACTTTTCTTCCGCCCTCTCCAAAAGCAAAGTCGGGTCCTATGGGTCCTGTAATTCTCGTTTCAGAACCCTCGATAATTCTCAACATCGTGTTACACGCCGTTTACGATATGTCTTGTTCTCATTATTCACCTTCATTCGAATCACTCGCAGCAGCACTTAATGCCATGACCACGTACGGGATCTCGCTCAGAACTCACGTTGCCCCGACCGCTCCCCTTCACTCCGTTCTTTTGTCACTTGCACCCATCTACCCGCTGGAGCTCTATGCGCTCGCTGCGTCGTATGACTTGTATGACCTCGCTGTTCCGACTTCAGCATACTTGCTCTCGTTCTCTCTCGCTTCACTCACGGACGAAATGGCAGAACGAATCGGTCCCAAGTACTTGAAGCGACTCTTTTTTCTGCACTTTGGACGCGCCGACGCGCTTAAACGCCTTCTTTTGCCGCCCCCTCACCCACACCCTCCTACCCCAACTTGTGATTATTTGGAACAGAAAAAGTTGACCCGAGCATGGGCATTAGCATCCGCCTACCTTGCGTGGGATGCAAGGCCTGGTAAGGACTTGCAAAATGAAACAATATATCGGATTGACCCTGACCGCGGTAGACTTATCCACGAGTACCATGGAATCGGCTCTCGCACCATTAGGCGACCAACTGTCTTGCGAGTCCTGTCGGAAGGCGCTCCAAGAAAGACTCAGGACACTTATTTTGCAGTGGTCCGTAGTGAAGGTAAATTTTCAAATCCATCTTGAGGTTTCCATACTCAGCACCCTTCAGAGAACGATTTAGTTCCACAGGCCGTTTACTTCCCGCAGCCGAAATCGTCGATCCATGGTAATCACCGTCACCACTAACAACAAATCCTCAAAAAAGAACGACGTTCTGTATGTTTAGGATCAGGTTCTTGTCGTCAAAGTCGTTCGTTCGCAGGTTTCGTTACTCTTCATACTTTGCCCTTCAACCTTTAGACATTTTTTCGCAACATGTCCACGCAAGGAACCTGTATTACGGTAGCTGCGCACGTACACGAATGTGATATCAGTCGGTACAACAGATGAACTCCACTTGGGACACACAACGAACGAGGTTTCAACGAAGTGAGACTCTCAGGATCGATCTAAGACCTAGCTAGACAAGAGGGTAAAGAGAGATTGGCAGTGGCAACTACACGAGATGATGAGCTAATAGGTATTATCGTGTTTTGTCCTCAGCCAGAATGGCATCATTAAGCTCATCCAAAGGAGCCAATTCCTTCTTGTCAACAAGATCGAACTGTACAACGGCAAGACGAATGTGAGTGGGAGGTACCCTGGAGCTGCAAGAGAAGTACTTCGTTGATGAACAAGAAAAAGTGACGATAACTAGTATTCAGGTGCGCTAGGATGGCAAGAAATCTAATCAATACCTTCGTACAGGAGAGGTGCTGGAATATACCTTCAATACCCAAGGCACAGATCTGATCAAAATGGTTGCTGTAAATATGAGCGTAGACACGGAATAACCTTCGAACAATGGTGCGGACAGTGTCCCGAAAGTTACGGGGGAACGGGACGCCTGAAGTTGAAACAGATTTGAACGATCACGGAATCCAAAAGACGATCATCGGTACCTATCTTATTCGGGAAGACATTCTCGTCGTCCAAAATGTTCTGAGCCCAATTCATCAAAGCGTCTACGTATTCTGGGGCTGGAAGTTTGGTGGGCTTCTTGTACTTGACACCATCTTCCCACAAGTACTCGTACCTTGAGATTGATTAGGGATAGACAAGGGAGTATACCATATTTTCTCACCGAGGGCCGGCAGACATGATCGGACACTGACCCATGAAGCTGAGTTATAAGTAGGATCGGCAGAAACCTCAGACATACCTCTTGTGGCGTACAGAACTCTGTTACTGTACCGTACAACATATTTAGGTGATTGAAGAAATCGACGGCTGAGCTCTGATGCATGAACTTTTCATGGACAATCTACGCAAGGTAAATCGGACACACCATGAACAGCAAGCCATTCATTCAAATCTTCACCCTCCGGAAGCTGGACAGCGAGCCTCAAGTTGCCCGAACCCTTGAATGACAGATAAAACGATCGCGGATAGCATCAGAACACACTTGTCCGTGGGGTCGCCTCACCAGTGTAGCCTCTGCATATTTGCGCAACTGGTACTGCTTCGTTCCCTCAGGGACGTCCTTGCGAGGTTTGAAGGTTCGCGTCTTTCCCCTACACAATAAGGACCGCGATCCTGGGTGTTGGCCTTATATCTCAAAAGACATGTAGTCGATAACTTACAGACCGAAGAAGGAAGACATGGTAGGGGTGGACGAAGATGTGCTACACCGAGTGACATGCGCCAGATTGTCCCAAGATTGGGCTACCGTAACCCCGTCTGAAGGTTATGTAAGATCGACCACCCACAACCACCCAACTATCAATTGAAACTTTGCAAGCGTCTCCAAGCTGATGGATAGCTGTCAATGAGCCCCTTGATGGACTGCTCCGGTGTGGCAACCATCACAACTCAAGAGTGACATTGACAGTGCTCGGCTAGTTATATCATGTTTCTAGCCAAACAAGAAAAAATCGGACCTACCCCGAAGCAGTTGCTTCAGAACTGGGAAATATTGCGTGTAACAGGATACATTGCAACAAACCAGTCAAAAGTAAACGACGCTCATTTTCCAACCCTTTTTGAGAGTGAAGCTGTCCAGGGCTTCTTTTGCCGTCGAAGCCAGTTCGGCGGATTCGAAAAATACCTGTGCCATTTTCACCTTTTCCCCGGCGACGTTTGGTGTCGGCGACTGTGCTACGTGTGTTGACAAGAAGCCTCGATACCTGTGAAATATTGTCAAACAAAGGCGAAAGGGGAACAAGAGATCACGTACTGTTGGAACAGGACAGAAAGGACGTCGTCAGTTACTTCCTGGGGTAAATTCGTGCATAGCAGACGTGCGGACGGCTGTTGTATAGGCGCCGGCATAGTCGCTTCGGAAAAAGAAAAAGAAATGAGCCGTGATGCACTCTTTGACGGCACTCCATACCTAGTGGCTTGACATGCTGTACGTTTTC